>CM076573.1:179643920-179725666 GCA_034641835.2 Pinus albicaulis | reverse complement strand
CGGAAGGCCATAAGTGCGTCTGTTGAATCTATAAATACCCCTGTGGGGAGCATTGTAAATGGCTGCTCTTTTTTTGGACTGAAAGGCATTATTGCATTGTAACTGAAGAAGCATACTCTTGATATATGAAATACAATACATGTTAAAACCCCTTTGATTGGATGATGTGTTTAGCTGTGACAACATTGTGTGTATTCTGCGTGCAGTTTCAGAATATCTTCTGATTAGTGAATCTGTGTTATTTAATAGTATCATTCATGCACCATAGCTATCTATGATTGTGTTGATGATGCTCAAGTTTATTATTTACTTCATGATGAATGTTAATGAACTGTTTTATTAGCATTTCGTTATATCCTTCGGAAAGTTAAGGGATATTCTTGCCACAAAGAACTGTTTCTTTGGCGGTCAGATTATCCTGCATGCATACCTCATAGATGTGTTGCTAACGACACTTCCTGAGTGTATGCATTCTGTCTATCACCTTGCTACGCACAGTGTCATATATTGGTTTTATACATCAGTCATTTATTCTGTATCGTGTGAATGAGTGTATGTTTGCAGTTTTAAGTGGTAGCCGGACCCACACCCCGGACGGGATCCCTACTCCAAACGGTTCAAAGTCTAATTGGGACTTTCTACCGGGGAGATCCCCTACTGTTGGCCGGACATATTTTCCCGTCAACAACACCTAATAAGGTAAAGTCAAATAAAAAAAGCTCCATATCGACATCCAAATTACGGGAGTAGACAACTCGATCAAGCTATGTATTCAGAACAGAAACAACAAGTTGATGTTTTGAAGAATACTAATGTCAGTGCAATCCGCTCAAGTGATAATTCATCACAAGTTTCAATTTGCTGTAAGATTCCACAAAAGATTGATTTAGGTTGGTCTGATATATTCTCAGTGCGACAGTTTTGTTTGTCGCTTAGAGGATCATATCAACTTGGATCGACAAGGATGACTGCCTCGAGACGAGAATACATGCGTAGCAGAAAAAGAGATCAAGCCTTTTCATCAACAAGCTTTGAGGACAAAGCTTTTTGAGGAGGAAGGCAATGTAATGATAAAAATAATATAAATAATGATTAATTAGTTAATTAGTAATTAGGTTGAAAGGGCATGCTTGATGAGACATAACCTTTTGTGAAGATGCACCTGTCTAGGTATATAAACAAGCCTCATTTGTAACATTCAATCAATTCATTCATCACCCATTTTTAATATATATACTTGTATCCTCATGGATATTTTCATATTCCAAGTCTTCTGGAGTATTTAACCTAAGAAGGAACTTTGTTCACTTCAGATACATTTGCGACTCCTTGCACCGAGTTTGTTTCTCTTTTCCCTAGGTATCAAGGCATAACAGGTGGAACCAAAAACCTCGAGATGCCTCATCGAAAGAATGCAGTGTTAAAATTGGCAACTAGAGCCAAACTCTACTTTGGACAACTCATTTTATGGAGATGATGATTGCATTAAATTCCTCTTTTCGAGAGGACCAAATTGACCTAAAAACCATCAAATTTGGACAAGCAGAAATGTGTTTTTGAATTTATGCCCACACGTGTAAATTGTCAAAGTCAGCCACATCATCATGTAGGCTCATGAAGCCAATGGACATGTCACTTAACCGTCAACGACTAGTATAAATATAAGAGACCTCAAACTTCATTTGGAATCATCTCATCACACACAGTCTTCTCTCTCCTTCTCTGCTTGGTTCGTAGAACTTATTGGGCATATCTTTTCTCTCACACATATGGCAAGAAGGATGAATTTCAGGGAAATTACAGGGGCCGAATTTCAGACTTCTGTTGCAGGTTTGACTAGTGTTGACCAGGCACTTTGACGAGTTGACCGTAGAATTGAAGTGTAGAATTTGACGAAGTTTGACTACTGATTTTACGAATATTTTGTGCCAACTTTGACCACTCCAGAAGGCCGAGTTTGACTGCCTTTGACCGAGCTCCAAAAAGGACTATTTCCTGCTGATTTGAGCAAAGGTTGAATTTCTGGTTAGGGCTATTCACCACTGAAGAAAATTGCAGATTTGACAGGGCTATTTTGAATTCGATTTGACAAGTCAATTTTGACTTTTGTACTCTCTCTCTCTCTTTGTTGAAGATTTGATATAATAATAAGAAGAATTGATCAAAGAATTTTCCCGATCTTGGGGTTTTCCCCTGGCATCTGCCAAATCTGGTGTCCTCTTGCCTTGGCTTGTCTTCTGCATTTTATTGTTCAAGTTCTATCTATAGTTACTGTCAATGTGATTTATGGTTAATGTGATTGCTATTAGAAACTAATTTGGAATTTGTCATTGGGATACTAAAAGCAAGGCTACTTGGGAGCGGGACAAAGGAGCGAATCGGGAGCGAATTTTTATATAATATATATTTTATATATTTTGATGCATATATGTCAACAAAAGCATGTAGAATGATGAATTAGATATAAAAAACATAAAAACTTGGATTGAACCATATAACATCAATCATCTAGAAGTTATAATCTTCATCAACCATGTCCAGAATTTAGTAACACAAAACATATTGAGTCTCATGATTCATCAATCTTAAAGTTTCAAGCTTTCAAAATTCAATATATAACCTTTTCCATCATTGATCACTAAGGTTGTAACTTGTACTTGTGACCATTACCATTACCAGGTAACCAAATGATAACAAAGAATATTTAACATGAAATGAAATGTTTCAACTTTCAAATTTCATGAAGCATCATATTCATAATTCATTACCAATGAGTTATAAATACCAACTTCAAATTTCAAACTTAAACTGTCATATATTGTTTACAAAAAATACCATAATAAATATGAAAGAGTCAATAGTTATAAGAAGTACTAGAAACTAGAAAAGACAAGTAAATTTTTTATATACTTTTTGACCCTCTTGCCATGAGAAATTTCTAATTTCTTGTCTCGTGCTTTATTAGGAGTCTCCTCTTGCATAGTTAAACGACCTTGTTGCTCTTGATTAAATAGAAGTTCGATACCCTAGTACCCTAGGTGCTCTTGATTATTGGGAGTCTACCTTGCATAGAGGGCTTGGTGCTCTTGATTAAATACAAGTTCCATACCCTAGTACATGACAAAATCCAATGGAAACATTACAATCCACCCAATCCTGATATCCTGAAAAAATGATAAGTCTGCTGGATTTTGAGTGAGATCTAAAATTCTACTTTCTCCATATGAAATCCAATGAGGTCAAACACTGGGGTCATAGGCTTGAACATTAAGTTGCCCTACTCAGAAAATTTCGTTTCTAATCTTCAATAGCTCCCTCTATCACTCTTAAATTGAAGCGAAATTTTTTGTAGGGAGTGTGCTCTTTAAATTCGCTCCAACGGGGAGCGAATTTCAGGAGCGCGCTCCCGGGGTTGCTTTCGATGCACTCTCACTTGGAGTGTGCTCCGGGAGTGGGTTCAATCGAGGGGGCGAGGGGCTTCACCCCCTGCAACCCTGGCTAAAAGTACATTGAAGTAATTGTGCTAAGCATAAGACATACCATTGTTAACTAAAATGGTTTCAGAGCCAAGGTGAAGACAAAGCCCAAGCATGAGAGAGAAAAGCAATCACAAAGAGAGACTATTGGACAAGGACAAGCCTTAAAGGCTTCTACTTCTTACTTCAAGACTGAGGATAAGCTCAATGACAAATTTGATTGTCATGCATGAAAGATGACTTTGGACTTGACTTTGGAAGAGCATGATGCAATGGACCATGTGCAAGGAAAAGAGGAACCTCCTTCAAATGCACCTGTTGCTGTGAAGACGAAGTATAAGAAAGGTGAGGTCAATGCTAAGAAAATTATCATTGAATCCATTCAAAAGCATTTGGTTGCTTATATTTATGATTTTGAAACATCTAAGGAGATGTATGATAAGCTTGTTGGGATGTTCAAAGTAAACAATGCAAATCAAATCCTCTTTCTCAAAAACAAGTTGAAGGACATCAGGATGAATAAAGGGGAGTTGATCCAATCATACTTCATGAGAATAAGTCAATAAGAATTATCTACTATCTATTGGAGAAGTTATTGCTGACACGATGCTCACTCTCGTTGCATTTGGAGGTCTTACAAGACCTTGCGATGTGTTTGTCACCACTATTCTCAACAATGACAAGATACTTGGTTTCGATGAGTTATTGGCAAGAGGCACTCATGAGGAGACTCAGATGATACAGAAAGACAAGCCCTCAAATGGAAATGAACCTATTGCCTTCTCTGCTCATGCAAAAAGGAAGAATAATGTTGGTCAAAGGAGTCAGGGTCAAGGTTTCAAGAAGGGATTCAAGGAAGGAAGAAAAAGAAGGTGCTACAATTGCAACAGGTTCGACCACTATGCTAGAGAGTGTTCTCACAAGAATAATACTCGAAGGGATGTGACAACAACAACCACAACAATTTCAAATGCAATGGAAATCAAAGGAGCAATATGTTCAACAACAAAGGAAAGAGGAATGCTCTCGTTGCTCGAAATGGAAATGGTCGACGTCCCAAGAGGACAAGAAATGCCAGGTATGATGAAAGTAATTTTGTAAAAAAAAAGATGAGTTTTATTTTATTTCTGCTCTATCTACTGCCTCTCCTCCGGATACGTTGGATCATTGGTTGATTGATAGTGGAGACTCAAGGCACTTCATTGGATACAAAGAGGCCCTCTCAAATTTGGTTGAAAAGAAGACTAATTTAGAGATCATACTTGGAGATAATGCCACCTACCCCTTGAAAGGGATAGGTACTATCACCCTTCACTTGAATCAAGGTTAAACTATTTATCTACAAGAAGTATTGTATGTGCCTGATTTGAAGAAGAACCTTGTGTCTATTTTTGTGATGGAAGACAAAGGCTTGAAGGTAACATTCATTGATGGAAAGATACGTATTTGGCAAAGTAACCCTAAAGATGCATTTACTCTTGGATTTAGGATTGATGGTCTCTATCAAGTGGGAGGAAGTCCTTTGGGAGCTTTGGGAAGTGATACTTCTGTTCAATCTGAGTTATGGCATTAAAGATTTTCCCACTTACATTACAAGCCTTGCTTGGGGTAAGGAAGATGGTCACATGAATTCCCGAGTTCAACATGAATCATGAAGGTGTTTGTGAGGGTTGTGCAGCTAGGAAACTTACAAAGGGACCATTCCCTTCTAGTGAAAGCAAGACAAGCGATATTCTTCAACTGGTCCATTTTTACCTGTCTGGTATGTCTCCTGTAACATCGTTGGGGGGATAGTTATATCATGCAATATTTTTGGATGATTACTCTTTTAAAACATGGATCTATATCTTGAAGAGGAAGGATGAAGTGTTCAATGGTTCTGTTCTTTCAAAGCATTGGTGGAAAATCAAATAGGGAAGAAGATCAAGGTATTGACGACCGACAGTGGAATCGAATATGAATCAAATGAATTCAATGACTTTTGTAGAGAGGTTGGCATTAAGAGGGAGACAACTGTTCCATACACTCCTGAGAAGAATGGGGTTGCTGAAAGGAAGAATCCAACAATCATTGAAGCCACTTGTGCCATGCTCCGTGATCAAGGCCTACCAAAGTTCTTATTGGGAGAAGCTGCCAATACTGCTGTGTATGTTCAAAATAGGAGCCTGCATCAAGCATTGGATTTCAAGACACTCGAGGAGGTCTTCAGTAGTAAGAAACTTGATGTTTATCATTTTAGAATCTTTGGTTGTCCCATGTATTTTCATGTGCCTAAAGAGAAGATAAACAAGTTGGAAGCATCTGGAAGAAGGGTATATTCATTGGCTACAATGAAAATTCAAAGGCATATAGAATCTATGTGCTTGGTCAAAGAGATGTGGAAGTGAGCTGCGATGTTACCTTTGATGAAGACACTGCCCTAGGGAAAGAAAGAAATCTCCCTATTCTAAGGAAGGACGATGATGAAGTTGCGGAAAAATAGGATGAACCTTCGACTGATGAGCCTATGCCCAATGTTGATGGCCCGATGGATCCTATTGATCCACCCCCTAGTGATTCCTCTACCTCAAGGAAAAGACCTCTATGGCTCAAAGATACTCTCGAAGATGATGAAAGACATATTGCTCTATAAGAGGGACATTTCGCGAAAGTAAGAATCCGAACAGGTATCAATGGTACCTGGCTACTATGAGTACTATTGTTCAAGCTGAACCATGCATGTTTAAAGTAGTAAAATACCAAGTTTGGAAAGATGTGATGAATGAGGAGTATGAGTCAATCATGAAGAATGATGTCTGGGACATGGTGCCTAGACCCAAGGACAAGTCTGTGGTCACTTCAAAATGGCTTTGCAAAATCAAACATGGAGCTGATGGGAGTGATGAAAAATATAAGGCCAAGTTCGTTGCTCAAGGCTTCTCACAAAAGGAAGGAGTGGACTATGAAGAGATATTTGCACCAGTTGCCCGATATACCACCATCCGATCTATTATTGCTCTCGTTGCCAACCAAGGATGGAGTCTACATTAAATGGATGTCAAGACTGCTTTCTTGCATGGATCTCTTAAGGAGGAAATCTACTTGGAACAACCTTAGGGATTCGAAGTACAAGATCGAGGGACACATGTATGCAGGTTAAAGAAAGCCTTCTACGGGTTGAAACAAGTCCCTATGACTTGGTATGAGAGGATTGATAACTATCTAACGAAGATGGGATTTACAAGGAACTATGCTGATCCAAACCTATACTTCAAGGTTGAAAAGGACATTTCTCTCATTTTGGTCTTTTATGTAGATGATCTTTTTATGTCTGGTGTAGACACTCTCATTTATCAATGCAAGAGGGAGTTGACTTCTGAGTTCAAGATGAAGGACCTAGGATTGATGCACTACTTCCTACGCCTGGATGTCTGGCAAAAGGCAGGTGAGAATTTCCTTACTCAAGGAAAATAAATTGTGAAGCTGTGAGAGAGATGTGGGATGGTCGACTGCAACTCTGTGTCTACTCCGATGGAACTCAACTTCAAGAAACTATGTGGAAGTGCCACCAGGCTCGAATTGGCAAACCCTTCTGATTATAGACAACTTGTTGGGGCCTTGATGTTCTTGGAAAACTCTCGACCAGACATATGCTTCGCTGTGAATACGTTGAGTCAATTTATGGTTGAGCCTCATCTCATACATTGGGCTGAGCCCTTACATTGTTATTGTTAGGTCGGCTAGGATTATATTGTGGGCCCATGGACTCCTATATATAGAAGGAGGTTTTGGTCATTTATATCATCCAATAATTGTTCATTTATGTAATGTATTGGAGGTTTCCCCTCGAAGTGGCTGATTTCTAAGGCGTTGATCTCTCTTTTCTTCTATTTTTGGAGCTGGTTTCCTAACATTTGGTATCAGAGCTTTGGATTCTAGGTTTTCGCTGCTCTAAATAGGTCGTCGTGGCGTTTTCGCAATAATTTTTTTTCTACGAAGGTTCAAAAGCTGAAATTTGTACAACTTGAAGCCGAAATCCTGAGGAACCTCCTGTAAAAATTTCAGATCTTGGTTCACAATATTTTCGAAGATATGATCTGTGGAAGTTAGGGTTTTTTCAGGCTCCTGAATTTCAACTAAAACAGGTCATCGTGGCATTGTCCCTATAACTTTTCGTATACAAAGTTTTAGAAGCGGAAATTTTTACAGTGCAAAGCCGAAATCCTGAGGAAACTCTTGTAAAAATTTCAGATCTTGGTTCGCAATAGTTTTGGAGATATGATCTATGGAAGTTAGGCTTGTTTCAGGGTCCCGAATTTCATCTCAAAGAGGTGACCGTGGGATAAAAGTCATAACTCTCTCACTGAGCATCGGATTGGGATTCTGTAAAAAGTGGCAGTAAGTACACGGACTGTAGTTTTCCATATATCAATTTCACAGCCAAAGGAGGAAACAGTGACACGTGGCAAGTCGTACAAGTTCGCTCTACTGAACCAGTCCATAATTAGGTCATTGTGGGAGATTGGACATAACTTTGTCTTGAAGAATCCAAATCAGGTCAAACCCGTGGCATTCGAAAGAAGATTCAAAGAGCTACTTTAGGGCCGAATTTCAGATATTGAAGATCCAAAATCACAGAGATAATTCAGTTTCAATATCGAGCTCCTCAAAAGCAAGAAAAAGGTGTGTATTTTTTTCGAATTACATAAGTCTCGTTTGAAAAAAAAATTAGTTTGAATTTATTCCAAGGGCATATTGAAGAATATATATCAGTATTGGGTTCTAAAATGCCCCCTAAAAAGAATTCAACACCATTAAGCCTTCAGAAGGTTTTACTATGACTCATGAAGACGAAGAAACACAACATGAGATATCAAAATTACAAGAGAAAGTGCACCAAATTTCGCTATCGCAAAGAGCAACAAAAAATGAAATGAAAGTGTTGAAGAAAGGCAGGGAAACTAAGATGGATGGTTTGAAGAAAGGCGTGAAAGCTAAGATGAATGGTTTGGAAGCTAAGATGGATGGCATGGAAGTGGGCATGGAAGCTAAGATGGATGACATGGAAGCTAAGATTGATGAAAAAATGAAAGACAACATGGAAAACATGAAGAATGATCTAAAAGTAGACATCAAAGGTTTGGTAAAGTTGATACAAGAAATTTTTCCTAAATGCGAAAAGATAGTAGAGGAAACTCATTATCGAGCAAAATAAATGTTAATTGTGATTTCATAAACTCTAATGTTGGATGGAAGAACCACCATATTCCAAAGATGGATATGAGGATGTTTGATGGCAAGGATCCCGTAACATGGATACTATAGATGGACCAATATTTTGATCTCAATAATGTGCAAAACACACAAAAAGTACGCATTGCAACTTTACATTTAGAACAAAATACATTTGTATGGTAGTGATGGCTTTGCTCCCGTAAAAAAATTGTCACTTGGTCAGTGGTACGGCGGAAATGATAGCACATTATGAGGATACAAAAAGCAACACCTTCTTTAGCGAATTGATAAATCTCAAACAAAAGGGTTCAGTGGTGGAGCACATTGAGGACTTCCAAAAATTGAATATAAGGGTAACTAATATTCCAGAGGAACACAGGATTGATGTCTTCATAGGGACTTTAAATGATAACATCCAACATGAAGTTCACGTTTGGGAACCTGATTCATTGGAAAGACATTCAAGTTGGCAAGAAAATTGAATGTAAAATCATGGCAACAAGGAAGCCTACCACTCACATATATAAAGATGGAAGTGTTGCTACTCCTAGACTTCCACAACCTATAAGGTTGACACCACAACAATTGGAAGAAAAAAGAGAAAAAGGGCTTTGCTACAGTTGTGATAGCAAATACACTAAAGGTCATAAGTGTGCTGAGAAGAAATTATTTTACATAGATTGTAAAGAGGTAGAAGAAAATGAACAAGAATCTTCAAAAGAAGAGGATATACACCTGGAACCAACCCTAGAAGAGGAAGAAATGAGTTTGACCATATCGTGTAATGCATTGGCAGGAATTACCACTCCCCAAACTCTCAAGATGGAAGGACATATCAAGAAGAAAAAGGTAATAGTGTTGATTGATTCGGGTAGTACCCATAATTTTATTCATTGTAAGATAGCCAAGGAATTGAATTGTTTCCTATACCCAACACCATAATGTCAAGTGATGGTTGCGAATGGAGGAACTATAAATTGCTCTGGAAAATGCCATAATATCAAGCTAACGATGGGGGGATATGTATTGAATAGTCCAATGCTTTCCATTCCTATGGGAGTTGCTGATGTTGTACTAGGAGTACAATGGTTACAATCTTTGGGGACAGTAGCTTTTAATTTTCAAGAACTTTTCTTGAAATTTTTTTCAGAAGGAAAGGAAGTCGAATTACGGGTATCACAAGGAAGTCGGGAAAGATAATAAGCTCTAATGTCATGAAAAAGCTTCTGAAGAAAGAACAACGAGGCGTAATTGCAATTATGCTCACTAGAAATTCCAACATCAAAATCATCTATTTTTGCAGATCTCCAAAAAGTCTTGGACAATCATTCCAAGGTGTTTGAAACTCCCAAAGGACTCCCACCTATTCGTGATCATGATCATGCTATTCATTTGATTCCAGGAAGTGTTCCTCCAAACATCAGGCCTTATAGATATCCTTACTTCCAAAAGAGCGGAATTGAACGTATGATTGCAGAAATGTTAGAGGCGGGTATAATTCAACCTAGTCAAAGTTCTTTCTCTGCTCCTGTAGTATTGGTACACAAGAAGGATGGATCATGGCGAATATGTCCGGATTATAGGGAGCTCAATAAGCTCACCATTAAAGACAAATTTCCCATTCCTGTGATTGATGAATTATTGGATGAATTACATGGAGCACTTTATTTTACCAAGTTGGATCTTCGTTCAGGATATCATCAAATTAGAATGAAGACTGAAGATATTCCAAAAACAACATTTCGAACTCATGAGGGTCATTATGAATTTTTGGTCATGCCTTTTGGCCTTACCAATGTACCTTCTACATTTCAAGGGTTGATGAATTCTATTTTCAAACCCTTCCTTAGAAAATTTGTGCTAGTATTTTTTGATGATATACTAATTTACAGCAGGTCTTGGAAGGATCATGTTCAACATGTTGACAGGGTGCTCAAACTATTGTAGGAGAAACAATTATATGCAAAAACATCCAAATGTTTATTTGGAATACAAGAGGTGGAATATCTGGGTCATATTGTATTTCACGAGGGTGTTAAGGTAGACCCTGACAAAATTAAAGCCATTAAGGAATGGAAAGTTCCCACAACCATAAAGCAGTTGCGAGGATTTCTCGGGTTAACAGGGTATTATCACAAATTTGTTAAGAATTATGGGAGAATAGCAGCACCTCTAACAACATTATTGAAGAAAGATGCATTTTCATGGACTCCTGAAGCAACTAAGGCCTTTGAACATCTTAAAGAGGCAATGTGCCTAGCGTTGGTCTTAGCTACGCTAGAATTGACAAAAGCCTTTATTGTGGAATGTGATGCCTCATGAAATGGAATTGGTGCTTTTTTAATGCAAGAAGGAAGACCCATTGCTTTTGAAAGTCGTCCAATCAAAGGAAAGTATTTACAGAAAGCTATTTATGAGAAGGAAATGTTAACAATACTACATGCACTAAAGAAATGGCGACCTTACCCAATGGGAAGACACTTCAAGGTAGAATGGGTCACAAAGATGTTGAGTTATGACTTTGAAATAATCTACAAAAAAGGGAAGCTAAATGTTGTTGCAGATGCACTCTCAAGAAAGAAGGAAGAGGTGGAAGCATTGCTTTGTGCCATTTCTGTTATCCAACCAGATTGGATAGTCGAAGCAAGGGATGAATGGAAGAAGGACGAAGAAGTGTGGACACTCATTCAAAAGTTGCAGCAAGATCCTAGTACATCCGATACATTTAGTTGGAAAAATGATTCCTTATGGTACAAAGATCGCATCTTTATAAGAATTCCCAACTAAAACAAAAGATTCTTTTGGAATTGCACACTTCTCCTTTAGGAGGACACTCAGGATTTTTAAAAACTTACCAGAGGGTGAAGAAAGAATTTTTTTGGGATGGCCTTAAATCTGATATTCAAAAATTTGTGGCAGAATGTTTGGTTTGCCAGCAAAATAAAGTTAAGATAATTAAGACCCCAGGTCTTCTATAACCTTTATCCATTCCAAGTTAACGTTGGGAGGAGATTTCAATGGATTTTATCACAGGTTTACCTAAGTCCAAAGTAAAGAGTGTCATCATGGCGGTAGTTGATAGACTTACCAAGTATGCACACTTTTGTGCATTATCTCATCCATTTAAAGCAAGTACAGTTGCCACTACTTTTATGAACACAATTCAAAAGCTACATGGAAACCCAAAGGTTATTGTGAGCGACAGAGATCCCATTTTTACTGGAAATTTTTGGACGAAGTTATTTTCTTGTTTGTATACTCAATTAGCTCATAGCTCATCTTATCATCCTCAATCCGATGGTCAAACTGAGATAGTGAATAAATGTTTGGAAGGATATCTTCGTTGTTTTGATCTGATAAACAAACACAATAGGTCAAGTGGTTACCTCTCACTGAATGGTGGTATAACACTTCCTTCCATACTGCAGCAAAAATGACCCCATTTATGGCACTTTATGGATATCATCCACCGTCCATCACATCATCTTTAAGAGAAAATTCTACGGTTCAAGCAGTGGAAGGTCACATCGAGCATCAACAAGAAGTTCTCCAACTTTTAAAGGATAACCTAAATTTGGCACAAAATTGAATGAAACAACAGGCAGATCAACATCGCAGCGAGAGAAGTTTTGATGTAGGAGACTGGGTATTTTTACGGCTACAACCATACAAACAAATGTCCCTCAAGCAAGCTAAGAAGGATAATAAATTATCGCCATAGTACTAAGGTCCTTACAAGGTGTTGCAAAAGATTGGTAGTATGGCATACAAATTGGAGCTTCCTGCTTCTTCGCGAGTGCATCCAGTTTTCCATGTTTCATGCTTAAACAAGGTTATAGGTGAAAATCTTCCAGTTCAAATAATATTGCTAGAACTTGATGAGGAAGGAAAAATAATTTTGGAACCTGAAGCGGTCACGGAAACAAGAACTTGACAGCTACGGAATTGATCAATTTCAGAGTATCTCATCAAGTGGAAGAACTTACCGACTGAAGATTCTACATTGGAGGATGATAATTTTATACAGAAGCACCCAAAGCTACTCAAGCCTTGAGGACAACACTTTTTTGAAGGAGAGGGGCATGCTAGGTCCCTATATTACTAGTTTAGTCCCTTATTGTTATTAGTGTAGCCCCCTTATTGTTATTGTTGTACCCCTGTAACTCCAATATTGTTATTATTGTGCCCTTACATTGTTATTGTTAGGTGGGGCTAGGATTATATTGTGGGCCCATGGACTCCTATATATAGAAGGAGGTTTTGGTCATTTGTATCATCCGAGAATTGTTCATTTATGTAATGTATTGGAGGTTTCCCCTCGAAGTGGCTGATTTCTAAGGCGTTGATCATAGTTTTAAAACCAGGCCGAACTGAATCGGAACCGGCCGAGTTGACCAAGCCAAATGGTAGGCCGGTCCGACTCGGCGGTTGAACTGGTCAGGCGGCCGGTTTGTTACCGAGCCGGCCGGTTTTTTGATCGACTCGGCCAGCTCGGTAACAAACCGGCTGGCTCGGCTTGGTCCGAGTTAAATCGGTCGATTTGTTCCAGCTGGCCAGGGGCCCAAAAACAATAAAAAATCGGACTTGAAAATGGAACTTTTTTTGCTATTAGGTTTTGTTTAGGCTATCTAACCCCTCCCCATCCTATTTAGCTTACCCAACCCCTCTCAATACCTCACATCTATCTCACTGAATTTGCTTGAGCATTTGTGAGGGTTTTCTGAAGAGTTGTGGAGTTGGTTTTTGGAGCAGCTTCATGGTAATGTTAAATTCTTAAAATAAAAGTGACATTCTCTTAATCTTCATTTTCATCCTTTTACTTAAATTTTTAACATTACCATGAAATGACTCAGGATGTTTGAGAGTGGTTCCGACCTCATTGGATTTCATATGGAGAAAGTAGAATTTTAGATCTCATTTAAAATCCAACAGACTTATCAGTTTTACAGGATTTTAGGATTGGGTTATTGCAATGTTTCCATCAAATTTTGTGATGTATTAGGGTATGGAACTCGTATTTAATCAAGAGCACCAATTCCTCTATGTACCTTGATGTTAGAGACATTGGTTATGTTTTTTGTTTTGATCTCTATATCATCATCCTGTATTGCACAGTGCACCGGGTGTAATTTTGATATAATGGATATATTCATGAGCCTACTTTGATCATATGTTGTCTTTTGTCTATAATGTAATGCTTTGTGTTTGGAAACATGAATAAAAATCTTTAAATTTATGTTTTTGTACAAAAAAATTAATATTTAATGTATTTTTTACAAAAACCGAGTCATTGAAACAGAGTCGACTGAGTCAATACCGATTCAGAGTCGGAGTCCGAGCCGACCCTCGGCCTGGTCGGAACCCGATTCCGTTTTTTAAAACAATGGCGTTGATCTCTCTTTTCTTCTATTTTTGGAGCTGGTTTCCTAGCAGAGCTATTTGAGCATGTGCTGGATACCACCATGATCTATTGCGATAACCAGAGTGGTATTCGCCTTTCAGAGAATTTCGTGTTACGCGACGATTCCAAGCACATTAATATCAGGTACCACTTTATCTGGGATATGGTACATTGAGAAGCAATAAGGCTCCAACACATCGGGATTGATGAGAAAATTGCTGAGATTCTCACAAAGCCCTCGGGGAAGGTCAAATTCTTAGCCTTCCGAGATAGATTTGGAGTCATGGGAGGACCCTCCCATGAGGGTCCCGCTTGAGTTGGACATTGATCTCTAGGAGCTCTTGGGGGCTTGGGGTACTTCTTTGAGCTATGAGCGACCATACGGTGAGTGGTTCACCTTCCCCTATAGGTGTGCTGTGTACAGGGTGAGTGGTTCACCTTCCCCCACGATTGATGACCTGTGTGTAGGGTGAGTGGTTCACCTTCTCCTGTGGATGCCCCAGCATACATCCTACCCATGTAGTCCGAGACTCATGGGAAGTACCTCTCGTATGGACAATGAGTTGGGAAAAGTGGATAGGGACCATAGAACTACAGATGGACTCATCGTGTACTGCTGTACTCCCTATGTCTAGGATGCATGGTGTTCAACAACTTGATCTGGGATCAAGTCTGATTGGGGTTCTACCCTTGTACTGACTTTTGTCTATGGAGAGTGGTGGGGTCTTGTGACTCACTCTTGATCGATTCTTCTTAATTATCTATATCAGTGTTCAACATAGTTGAGATGAGATGTAAAGATGGTACATGATGACAGACTGGCATGATGATGGATGGATTGGTAGGTGGAATTCTCCTGTGTTGAGAGGGAGTGTTAAAATTGGCAACTAGGGCCAAATTCAACTTTGGACAACTCATTTGATGGAGATGATCATTGCATTAAATTCCTATTTTCACGGGTACCAAAATCGATCTAAATATCATCAAATTTGGACAAGAAGAAATGTATTTTTGAATTTATGCCCACACATGTGTAAATGGTCAAGGTTGACCACATCATCATGAAGGCTTATGAAGCCCAATGGACATGTCATTTCACCATCAACGACTTGTATAAATATAAAAGAGCTGAAACCTCATTTGGAATCGACTCATCACACATAATCTTATCTCTCCTTCTCTGATTGGTTCGTACAACTTACTGGGCATATCTTTTCCCTCACACGTGTGGTAAGGACGAATTTTAGGAAAATTACTGGGCTGAATTTCAGAGTGCTGTTGCACATTTGACCAACGTTGACCAAGAATTTCATTGTGATTTCTGTGTCAAAATTTAGATTTTGGAGAGCTGCTTCTTTTGGCACAAAAATCGAGGTATTATGGCACATTGACTGAGGCTAACTGTAGGGTTGACCGTAAAGTTGACCATAGACATGAAGTGCAAAATTTGACCAAGTTTGACTGTTGATTTCAGGACAATTTTGGGCTGACTTTGACGACTTCAGAAGGCCGAGTTTGACTGACTTTGACCGAGCTCCAAAGAGGATTGTTTGCTGCTCGTTTGACCAACATTGACTTTCTGGTTAGGGCTATTGACTATGGCAGAAAACTGTAGATTTGAGAAGGCTATTTTGACTTCGCTTTGACAAGTCAATTTTGACTTTTGTACTCTCTCTCTCTCTCTCTCTCTCTGCTCAACATTTGATATAATAATAAGAAGAATTGATCAAAGGGTTTTCTCCATCTTTGGGTTTTTTGCTGACATCCACCAAATCTGGTGTCCTCTTGTCTTGGCTTGTCTTCTGCATTTTATTGTTCATGTTCTATCTACAATTATTGTCATTGTGATTTATGGTTAATGTGATTGCTATTGGAAACTAATTTGGAAATTGTCTTTGGGCTGCTAAAAGTACATTGAAGTAATTGTTGTAAGCATAGAACATACCATTGTTAACTAAAATTAACATGTGGCCATACCGCATTTCAGAGGGATTCTTGTTTTTGATAGCATGAGATGGACACCTATTCTTAGTATACACAACACATAGAACTGCATAACCCCAAAACATCATCTTAACATTCTTGAAAAACATCATCAAACGTACCATATTTAAGGTTTTCCTGTTCATTCTTTCAACTGCTCTGTTCTATTGGGGATTATAAGGGACGGTTATTTGATGTTTGATCCCATGCTGGCGAAGATAGTTTTCAAATTCATTTGAAGTATATTCTTTTCCATTATCAATACGAATAGAGCCAATATGAGGTTGTGCATCATTTTCGATCCATGCATGGAAGTTCTTCAATGTTTCAAAAGCTTCAAATTTGTTCTTCAATAAATAAACCCAACACATTCGGGTGTAGTCATCAATCAATGTCATCATGTATTTATTACCATTTTTAGAAGGAACAGGCATTGGGTCACAGAAATTAGAATGAATGAGTTTAAGTTTTCTATGTGCTCTGGAATGAGAATCATGAAAAGATTGTTTGTTGTTCTTTCCTAAGATACAAGCGTCGCATTACTTAAGTTTCCTAGGAATTGTAGGCAAACTAGTAACACCATTTTTCTTGAACAACGAAGGCTATCATAGTTCAAATGTCTAAATCTAGCATGCCATAAAAGACTTGATGGAAGTGTGTCTTCATCATAGTAAGAACTGTATGAAAGGTATTGTGCATGAGCAGAGGTTCCTTACAACTTCAAAAGTATTTCTTCTTTTATCGCAGTGACGACAAGTGAGTACTGAGTGATCTGATGCTTTTCTGACCTCAACCTTGCCATAAAATATGTGAATGGATTGTCCTTGCTAGTGGATGTGGACCAAAGACAACAAGTTTATCCTCAACTTCGGGAAGTATAAAACGTCATGCAGAAGAAAGTTTGGAAGACTAAGCAGTTTGAACCTGATGGTACCAAGCGCTGATGGCTTGAGTTTTGACTTGTCTGCAAAGTAGATTGCTCCATCAACATTGTTAGTAAATTCTTCAAAGAAATCTCTTCTGAAAATCATGTGGCAAGTTGCTCCTTAATCAAGCAACCAAGCATATTTCCATGAAGCAAGTGAAGCATTGAATAAGTCTTCAGTTACTCCAATGTTGCAATGTGCCACAACATAATGAGTGGACTCAGGTGCTTTTCCTTCCCCTTTACTAGGTGTTTTTCCTTTTTCTTCATTTCTTTCCTGTTCAATTCTGTCCTGAGGCAGTTTACATGTGGAAGCATCATGTCCATTTCTGTTACACTGTATGCAATGAATATCAAACCTTTCTCCTTGGAAATTTCTACTTCCCCTGCCTCTAAAATTATTTCTTCCTCTTTCTCTTTGACCACCTCTTCCTCTAGAAGAATCTTGTGCATGGTAATTCTCTTTTTGTGCAAGGCACATGACTTCTTCAAGAGACTGAGGAGCTATCTTCTTCCTGAAAGCCTTCTCTCTTTCATCAAACTTTTTCTCAAGGGAGTCAAAGGAAATATCCTTAAGTTTGCCATTTCTTGCAATGACTAAAGATAGTCTGAATAAGTGGGATATAGTACCTTGCCATAAGCAGTGAGAGGAACATCAATTTCAACACCAGTGGCTTTTATGTCATGCATAATGGATCTTGTTTCTGATGCTAAGGCAAGAGGGTCATCATTTTTCAACTCAAGATTGAACAACTTGATCATCAATTGAATAACTTCAAGTTCAAACTGTGAGTCATATAATTCCTTCAACTTCTTTAAGGCTTCAAATACTTTGAAAATGATGAAATATGATGACTCGCCTCTTCATTCATTGATGCTGCAATCAAGCCATAGGCCTTGCTGTTCTTGTTTTCCCAAATGGCAAGCTTCTTGTCGGAAGTGGGCTTTTGAGGTGCATTTTCTTCTCCTCCTCCACAAACTCCTTTCAACTCATTAAAAATTAAGGTGTGCTTTATCTTTTTGAATCATTGATGATAGTTCTCTTTGCCAATGAGAACTACTCCCACTATGGAGCTGAGTGAATGCATCATATAATCTGATCCGACCTCAAAATAATTATAATACTTGCAACAAAAGATTGATGTATTTGTAATATTTGAGTACAACTGGATTCCCAAACTAGCAATCCTACAGAGAAAAACTGGCAAAAATATTTAGTCATGAATTTCCTCACTCCACTGGCGAATTTGAGCACTGAACTTAGCTTGAAATAGAGCCATCCAAACTACCTCTGCGCAGTCTTTGCGTCAGCCATTGTGGAACTGTGTCACCTCAAGCTGTCTCTTCAGCGATTGTTTGAGAAACTGACCCTCCTGGCCTCTAGAAACTCTGCCCAACTTTCGACATTGAATCACTGCTTCTCCTCCAGCAAATACAAATTTCCCATTGAAGCTATTGTGCTGCCACTGCGTCAGCCTCATTATGGCTTCTTTGCCTCTCTACAAATGCACTCACTGTATTGGGAATGCTTCCTCTGACTTCAGTATCTCTGCCCCTCTCTCATTGCTTCGATCTCATTGAATCAATTCTGACAACAAAACGCTGCTACTCTGGAAATTGATTTCCCAGTGAAATCAAATTGCTCAAGTGTCTCAAGTTATTTTTCCAAGCCCCTTCGACTTCTTCTTGCAATCCTTCGTTGAAACTTCAACGACCAAGATTAGATCTTAACCAATGGCTAGGATTAACTAGAAATCGATCCATGTGACTTTATAGAACATTAACACCATGACTTAAATAATTCTAATTAATTAATCATATTCCCCAAGTTTAGACTTAGGAAATAATTAAAAATTGACTAATAATCTAATTAAGTCGTCTGTAGGTGGAATTTGCAGAAACGATTTCTGGGTTTTGAAGATCTTATGTATTCTAGCCTCTCCACAAAATTTCAAGGCTAGAGCACATCCGATGCTACAATACTAACAAAAAGAGTTGGGTAGAAAGAAGTATTATGTTCAGGAATTCAACCCCACTTGTGATCTCTAAAAAAAAGAGTACATTGGAGTTAGCATTCCGTGGAGAGCAAAGATTTTTATTGATCAATTAAGAACTAACTTGCATCAGCTTCAGTGTGAAACAGGACAGTGGAAAAGACCTAAATAAGCTTGGGAAGAATGGGTGTGTACTTTTTGTACTTCTAGAGCAGTGGAGTTGGAAAAACATTTCATTTTTGAATTTCATTTCATTTCAGAGACAGTTGTGGCAATATGTATTGGTCCCTTAGCATTGTCTTTTCAGTGAGGGAATTGTTAGAAAGTTGGGTCAGCTCAATTGAATAAGAAAATAATTGAATTGCAGATGGTGAAAATCAAGGAGACTGGTGGTCCCATAGACTAGTCTCATCAACATTAAAATATCATTCATTCATATTTTATGTCAATGGTTTTTTAGGTCCTTTCGTTTTCCTATGTTTCCATTTTGATCACCATCTTACATATTCTAGTTGGTCTATAAGAGTTTGTAAAAATAATCACCATAATTAGGGAATAATGAAAAAAATGCAGAATGACAAGAAGCAAAAATGATTACACCATGAAAATTGCTAGGTAGCTACCTGGCTTACAATCCTTGCAATCCCTGATTTTCATCCCTTTAGAGTGATTAGCTTATTTGGAATGGATATGATGGGATTCTTTTCTCCCGTGTATATCCTATGGAATTGGTTATTATAGTCATCAACAGTTCAAGTTTTCTTGACTCAAAGTAGCAAGCAACATAAGATTTGGCTTCAACAGTCTCTAGTTTTATAGCTTTGGTTTGTTTTATCTGGTTGCTTACATTTATTTTATGGCCTTGGTAATTTCGTTATGCCCTCTTCTGAAATTAAATGTGAACGCAACACTTATTTTAGTATGTCTGGCCCTTAGGTGAATGAAATAGCTTGGAATACAACTGGAGAGCTTTTCTTTCTCACAACAGGAAATGGTAAAGAAATATCTTTGTTTTTAAGCCTATTATTACGTTTTAGTATTTATGTTTTGTCCTTCCAAATTGCGATGTTTTATATTATATCTGCCAAATATTGATTAAAGAATAAACAGTGTTGGCTAAAAAATTGTTATCTTTTGTCTTTTAATTTATTTGGAGATATATTAAATGCACATGTAGTTGATCAAATTATGATGTGCTCAATTTGTGTAGTGACTTCATGGGTTATGTGAAGGGTTTATAAACCTAGGGGATCATCGGTAAGAAGTTTTAATTAGGAATTTGTCTTTAGGTAATCGTGCTTAATTGTGGATGGGTTTTAATTAGGAAGTCATCTTTAGGTAATCATGCTTAATTGTGGATGGGTGAATAATTGCTTGCCCAACATCATGTTGATATGAGCTCGATGTGTATAAAGGGCCCCTTTTTGAAATAGAGTTATAATCATGACTAAAGGCCTCATTGTATATTTTACTCTCTACCTCCATTTTGTTTTATCACTTTTATATAGTGTATTGTACTTTATATGTTGATCACTTGTGTATTGTACTTTTTGCCTCCATTTTGTTGGTCATTTGTAGATGCTTATATAGACTTTTGTGTTGAATGAAAATAACATAATTTGTAGATATTGCTATTTTCCATCTCCTACTCTTTTGAAGTTTTAAGTCATTTGTGCAGACACTGTGTTAAAATTGGCAACTAGGGCCAAATTCCACTTAGGTCTGCTCAGTTGATGGAGATGATCATTCCATTGAATCCCTCTTTTCGAGAGGACCAAAATCGATCTAAAGATCGCCAAATTTGGTCAAGGAAAATATTTATTTATTCAAAAAGAAATTCTATAAGTTATGATATTGTTTAGGCCGGAAAAATCGAAAATTTAAATTTCAAATTTGCTTTCTAATTTTAAGGTCGGCCTTCCCTCCATCTTGTATACAAAAAGGAGCCTTCATCCTCATCACTCATCCGAGTGCACTCGTCCTTGTGATAACATATCTCTGTGGCAGCGAAGTTGATTGGGGCAAGGTGTGGAAGAATATGATCGTATCTCTCTCTGGTTACAAGTCTGTGTCTCCTCTAAGACTGACCGCAGGCATAATTGATGGGTTGGTGCCTTACAAGGTATGAAAATTCTCTTTTGAAAAAGTCGTAGCTCTTTTGAGTAAGACACAGCTACAAGGAGACCTCCTCATTCAGGACGCAGGCCTTACCTTGCTGAATTGTGAGCTAAGATTGTCTGTTGAGTAGGCTGCAGGGCTTTAGGGTAATCCCAGGCAGTATTTTAAGGACATTTTGTGTGGGCAGATCTCTGTATCAAGAAGCGCTGGCCTATATTAAGAGCATCATGAGGACCGAGCTCCATACATCAGCAGTGGAGGAACCACAGGTCAGAATTAGGGCAGGTATTAGCCCAGTATACAATGCAGAAGTGTTTGGAGCAGAGGAAGAGGGCTAAAGTGCTGACACTTAGCCCTAACCAGGTCACCATTAAAGAAGCACATCCTGATCACAGGTAACTTAAGGTATAGTGCATTGCGAGAAGAGCCACAGTTGTTTCTAAAGGATCAGTTTGGAAGGTTTGTCAATGGCTATTAGAAGCCCTTTCAGGAAGCAGTTATATCAGTCAGAATTGCAGACATCTCAGGGCTGCATCGGTCAGTGATTTGGCAAGTCTAATTTATCCTATATCATTGTACTCTCTCTCTCTCTCTCTGTGCTGAACATTTGATATTAATAATAAGAAGATTTGATCAAGGGTTTTACCCATCTTGGGGTTTTTCCCTGGCTTGAGCTAATTCCTGTATCCTCTTGTCTTGGCTTGTCTTCTGCATTCGTTATTCATGTTCTTTGTTCAGTTACTGTCAATGTGTTAGTGGTTTATGTGATTGCTAATGAAAGTAAAGGTAATTAAGATTGGGCTAGATGGAACTTTGAGGTAATTGACCTAGGCAAAGAACATGTTAAGCTAAAATTAATATGGTATCAGAGCTAAGGTGAGGACAAGCCCTAGCAAGGAAGAAAGAAATCTCAAAGAAGTTTACTGACAATTCTGACCTCCCTTCTCTTCAAAGATCAGTCATCTTGAAGCATTGAACTAAGAAGGCTCTCTTGCAAACTCCTACTGCAAAATTCTAGGTTGCAGATCCTAGTAAGGAAATGGGAGCAAATCTTCATCAATCAAGCATCTCTAGGACAGAGCTCCCTGCCAAATTACTGGTAAGGCCTTATTTGCATGTCTGCAGCCAGGAATCTTTGGTTCATTACTTCGCTTGTTTTAGGATCAAATCCTCTGTTATGAAATCATCCTTGAATTCGTTTTGGGAGATGGTGTCTCACTTGGAATTCCTTCTCTGTCGCAGATTTATGTGAAGCACAGACTAATCTATAACATTATTTTTGAGCTCACTGACATGTCTTCGGCCTTATATTAGAGCACTGTCTATCTCACAGAGAAGTACAAAAGGCTACTAAATGTGAAGTCTCCTCGGCCCTTGTGGCATCTATCGCGAGGGTTTAAAAAGTAGTGTTCAGGATTTTGTTGTATTGGAGATCTGTTGGGCATGTGCTTATTGCAGATAGAGGATCAACCTATGTGACATATCTAAAACAATTTCTTTTGAGTCGTCATGAGTTGCGTTTTTGATATCTCTGAGATTCAGCTAAATTGTTTGGTTCTTTCTTCAATGCAGTGAAATCTGATAAGCTATTAGCCTCAAATTTGTGCAGTAGATCCAAGTCTTGCATTAGGACTACTGTGAAAATGTATCATGTCATATCTACAACCTGCAGCTATCATTGAAAAGTTCTCCAAAAGGAGTTACTACATTATTTGAATCTCCAGAATATCTCGAGGATTGATCCATATTGGAGGGAATTTTTCCCTATATCTCGGTTCAGACATTTGTATGGCAGTCTCTGGTATATCCTCAATTCACAGTATGCTCGTTAGACACCGTTTGTATGATATGCAACACAAGTATGGATCGATTGGTATAGAAGTATGGAAGCTTTACATTGTCACAGTATCATTCAACTATGTAGATAATTGTACTAGTATGAAACCGTTTATTGGCATGGTACTGTTGATAAATTACAGGCATGAGACTGCATATGCTTGCTGAACCCTCCATGGTATTTTGGATAGGAACATACGGTTCATATATATATATATATATATATTTATATATTTTGCTGCGTCAATGTTATCCACCCTATCCCATAGTGTTTTTGAGATTCATACTGAAATCTCATCTCCAGTGAAACCCTAATGATTGTAAGGTGTCTTATGCATGACAATAGTATTGACAGTGTTGATGGTAAAGATAGCATCTCTCTTTTTTATTTTTGTTCAGTTCACAAATGTAACTTTGAACTGACTTGTATTTACCCAAGGAGGTCTGTTGGTATATCTCATTGTACGCTATATCCTAACTAATCAAGGAAGAGGTGTAGCATATATATGGCAGTCAGTTCCACAGTTGAGATCCTCAAGTAATACTACTAGCTTTTTGACAAAAACCAAATCTTCTACAGTAAATGTTTCAGTTGAAGCGAACTTTCAACAGTTAAGGCCTTGAAGGATTAATCCCTGCTGAGGTTTTGTTCAACAGTAAAGTGATCTTGATCAAGTCTGGACTTTATCTAGCAGAATTACTCTATTGTTGCAGAGGGCTGGTGGAAGGTTGACCTGATTTTAAGTCTGGTAATAATTGTAAGGATCTTTTCCAATTACAGGATTAGCCCCTTGAGGTCAGAAGTCAACCTTTTTATTAACATTGTTTACTTGCCTCAATCTTCTGCTTCAACAATATTTGAAGAAATCTGTAACTTGACATAACCAGATTCAATCTATGATATGACATGACAGAAGTGAACCATGTGAGAGATGAGATGCCCATTTATGTCAACCAAGATTGTGCAGGTGACTTCCATATAAGTAATTGAACGACTAAAATGGGTATAGATGTGTACTTAGGAAATTAATGGCTCTTTGGATTAAAAGAAGTGAACCATGTGAGAGATGTGATGCCCGTTTATGTCAAGCAAGACTGTGTGCTCGTGATTTCGAGATAATTTGGGGATTAACCAAAACAACACACTTGACTTTAAAATGATCCAAAGACATCACATATCTAGGAGCACAAGGATCATGTATGTATATGGAGATAATGTTTTGATTTTCATCTTAATTTGTCAGCTTAATATTTTGATATGATCTTATGAGTTAATCCTAATAATGAAGTCTCAGCAACATAAAGAGTCAAAAAGTTCAAGAGTATGACATTATTCAAGAATTGCAACACGTTAATGGGTAAAACTCCTCTCTTCAAAGGAAGGTATTGTAGAAAATGTTTTGTTAAGTTATTTAATGAGGAACTTTTGAATTTGGTGTTGGTATTGTTCCAGAAAGTAGAGTGATTCAAGGGATTTTTTTTGTGGATCGAGACACTTGTCATGTCAAAGTAGAGGTTGCAAAAGCGGTAGCGTGGTTTGTGAAATTGGGGAGGAGGTAATAAAGTTTAGGTCTACACCTTGAAGTTGGTGCAGATGAGGTTAGGGATTGTTATCATGTAATCATGCTCCCCTAGTGCAAAACCCACATAATGTATTAAGGCTGAGTGCAATATGTGTTGAAATTTGGTTACCGGAGGACAAGTGGTTCCCTAAGGCTTTGATCTTTGGCCTAGGGAAAAGTGTCCAAAAGAATTTAATTTTTCTCTTAAAGTGACTTTATAAAGTTATAATGTCAAATCTAATTTAAAAGTGACTTTAAGTGATAAAGTTACTAAGTCTAATTTTAAAGTGACTTTAATAAAGTCAATGTGAAATTAGAAAGTGAAAAGTGACTTTGGAAATAAATGACTAAGTGGGTCTATATTAAAGTGGGGTGAATTAAAAAATAAAAAGTGAGATTTAAATGAGCATTTAATCTTAGCCCTAGATCTAAGGCTATCTCAACCATTGGATTTAGGGATTCCCCAAAAGTCACTTAGCGTTAGGTTAAAGGAGGAAAAGGAGGGAAAAGGTCATTCATTCTTTCATGAGCAGATTGAGAAAATGAGAAGAAGAGAGCAAAGGAGATTTTCGAGCAATGAAGAGAAGGAGAACAAGAACTTGGCATGCATACCGAGGCAACACTTAAGCAAATCCATATAGCAGGGTTGGCACTCAGTTCAAGGTAGTTTTGACGCGCTTTTCAAGGTAGCTTTCGTACGACAGCTAAGGGTATGCATTCCTAGGCATCCGTACAGTTTCTGGCACAGATTTCAAGGGAGGAAAGTTGTTTTTGTGGCATGGATTTCGAGGTAGGCCGTACAACCTGCTGTTGTTGCTGTGCACAAAAATTGAGGCAGTTTCCATACAACAGCATTTATTACTGTCTGCACACTTTCCAAGGAGGCCGTACAACAACATTTATTGCTGTTCTGCACGCAAAAAGAGGAGGCCGTACAACAACATTTATTGCTATATTTCTGGGCACGAAAAACGAGGGAGACCATACAACATTTATTCCTGTTCCTATTTCACTGTTTGCACATTTTCCGAGGCGGTGGTTAAGCACGGAAAACGAGATAAGTTGTATTTGTTTACTTGTTGAAATTTTCTGAGTATTTCTCTCTCACTGTAAAAGCTATTTATCAGAAATAAGAAGAGCTTTCGAATTGGTTTTCCCCAAGAGTTGTAGGGGGTTTTTCCAGGGTCATATTGACCAAAAATCAGCGTGTCTATCTTCTGTGTGCGGCTGATTTATTTTTCTGAGTTTTTATTTCTGCATTTTAGAACTGTGAAATTTCCAGAATTTGTGTTTTCAGAAAATATTTATTTTCCCAGCTTGTTAAATGTATGGTTATGGGAATGGGCATTTAACTATATGGGAGAAATAAGGAGAAACTGAAAACCGGGGTTGGGAACAAAATTTTTTACATGGTATTGGAGCTATTTTGCTGAAAAGTGCAGTTTGGGACAACAAGAAGAAAAATTACAAACTGATTTTTCACACAAAACAATATCTTTACTACAACAGTGTTATTTTCAGCTTATTAGGACAACAATCATGTCGTTGGGCTTGAGGGCGAATGATAGGTTGGATGGGCATAGTAACTACAATGTATGGAAAGAAAGAATGCAACGCATCTTTGAGGAGGCAGAAGTCTGAGGTATGATGGTGAATACCCAACAACACCCTGTGAATGTGCCTACTGATGCTGTTCAGTTGGCAGAGTTTAACAAGAAGAATAACAAGGGTAAGAGATTGATTCTGGATCGTATTAAAGACCATGTCATTTCTGATGTGAGAGGAAAGAGATTTGCTCATGAGATGTGGACAACCTTGACCAATCTCTACGAGAGTACCAATGAGAACAGAAAAATGGTCCTAAGGGAGAAGCTGAAGACCATTAAGATGGATAAGACTGATAGTGCTACTGGATATCTCACAAATATCACTAATGTGAGAGATGCGTTGGCAGCATTTGGAGAGGTTATTCCACCCATTGAGTTGGTGCGGATTGTAGTGAATGGCCTTCCCATTTCATGGCTGAACTTTGCTGATGGGGTTTGTGCACGTGAGACCCTTCCCACTTGGGAGAGGTTCTGGGATTATTGCATATATACTGAAATCAGAAAGAGCCAACTTGGGGTAGCCAAACCTGTTGAGCAGGATGAGGATGTAGCACTGTTAGTAGGAAGCAAGAAAGGTAAGGGAAAGAAGCAAGCTTCCACAAGCAGTGGTGGGGGCAAAGGCAAAGGTAAAGGTAATCAGGTGAACACGCAGAAGGACTATTCCAAGATGAAGTGTTGGAATTGTCAGAGGATGGGACACTATGAAGTTGTGTGTCCGGAGAAGAAGAAGAAGGGGAAGAACAAGACCATGGCAGCATCAACAGAGATAGAGGAATTTTTGGATAGCTTTGACCGGGAGTTTGTGTTCATTGCTTGTGAGTCCACTAGTGCAGGATCACCTGCTACGGAGGTTGATAGGGAGTATGCATTTCCCTCCACTAGCGAAGCATCTTCAGGTATTTGGTATGTTTACAGTGGGGCTTCACGTCATATGATAGGAGATGGGTATTTGGTTTTTTGATACTTACTTGCAGGAGATGGGTTTCACGAAGAGTGATGCAAATCCAAACCTTTACTTTATTGTGATAGGTGAGAAGCCTCTCATTCTGGTGCTATATGTGGATGACTTGGTCATTACGGGTGCAGAGAGACTCATAGACAGCTGCAAGAGAGATCTTGCGTTGGAGTTTGAGATGAAGGACATTGGCTTGATGCATTACTTTTTGGGCTTGGAGGTGTGGCAGGAGGAGGGGCATTTCTTCCTGGGACAGGGGAAGTATATTGTGGACATCCTTAGCAGATTTCACATGGAGGATTGTAAACCCATGTCGACACATATGATCACCAACTGGAAGAAGCTTCATGCTTCAGATTCCGAGTTGGTGGATCCCACATTGTATAGACAACTGATTGGTTCCTCGATGTATTTGGTCAACACTAGACCAAATATATGTTTTGCAGTCAAAACGATGAGCCAGTTCATGTGTGAGCCCAGGAGGGTTCACTGGTTTGCTGCAAAACACATTTTGTGGTACTTGCAAGGGACAATGGAGTATGGTTTGGATTATAGGCAGGGAGATGGAGTGAGATTGGCAGGTTACACTAGTTCTGATTGGGCAGGTTGTGCTTCTGATAGGAAGAGCACTTCACAATGCTGTTTTGGGTTGGGTTCGGCAGTGGTGTCATGGTTAAGTCGAAAGCAGCAGTCAGTAGCATTGAGTTCAGCGGAAGCAGAGTACATGGCAGCCAGTCTAGCTAGTTGTGAGGCCATATGGCTACGCAAGATGTTGTTTGGCTTATTTCGTTAGTCGTTGAAACCTTCAGTGATATACTATGATAATCAACGTTACATTAAACTCACAGAAAATCCAGTGTTTCATGATAGGTCAAAGCAATGTTTTAAAAAACGGAATCGGTTAGCTACCAGGCCGAGGTAATGACTCGGTAATGACTCAGTCGACTCGGTTTTTGTAAAAAATACATTAAATATTAATTTTTTTGTACAAAAACATAAATTTAAAGATTTTTATTCATGTTTCCAAACACAAAGCATTATAATATAGATAAGTCACAAAAGACAACATATGATCAAAGTAGGCTCATGAATATATCCATTATATCAAAATTGCACCTAGTGCACTGTCCAATACAGGATGATGATATAGAGATCAAAACAAAACACATAACCAATGTCACAGGTGACTCCTTTCGACAAGACATCAACCCTCTAGAAGGCTTGTGGTAATTCAAAGCATATAAAGAACCGTGGATTAAACCTACAGTGTTAAGTTCTGTGACCTGATTGAAGAGGGTTTCATTGTGTTTTTCTTCAAATAAGAAAGCATTTGCAATTGAGCCACAATAGCCTTCAGACCGAGTTATTAAGTTCCCTATCTACATTGAGAATTTAACGTGGATCAGTTCACGACATCTTTGTACATTACTTTGAAGGCTTGATTCTTAAGTATAAACAAGGTATTTCTGCCCCTAGTTTGAAGCAATTATGGAGGACTTATTTGCTCAAGTAGAATTGAAGGGTATTTTTCTTCTGTTTCTCTTGACAGTGCATCCTTGTTATGAATTTGTTATTCTCAGTGTTCCGAAGAAAGTTAAATCCCCTAATCTAAAGAAACATTCGGCATTTGACATTGTGGTCACTGGACTATGAGGACTTAAAAGGTGACTTCATTTACAACTAGAAGGGTGGTATCCTATCACTGATCGTGAGGAGGACTTGTCCTAGAATTAGAGGCACATCATTATAAAGGATAGTTCAAAGGCCCTCCATAATTTAAGGAAGCCGAGATCTTGTATACATACGTTTGCAAGGTATGAATTGTAGCCTTAAAAAGACAATTAGCGGGCATCCTTTGTCATCTATATCAGTAAAATCAAGGAACCCTATTTTGTGTATAGAAGAAGAGGCTGAGTCCTTATCACTGTTACAATCTCTCTCTCACACACACACACAAGTATTATAAGCTAGTTCCATCGAAGCCACTTGTAAATCAATAATTAATATATATTCATGTCTTTGAAGCATTCATAAAAGGTGCCTTGAAGTCAATGAAAATACAAAATGCAGTTATGACTCATGAGAAGGGATGGTCTCTTTAGACATCAATTTGAAAATGATTTTTGAAGAATAGTAAAAGCCCTCCATGATGTCATATCGCTGACTAAGCTGCTCATTATCTAGCAGCTGATGTGATTTTAAGAAGGTTTAGTGGCAACCCTTCATGTGATTCTATTTTTGTCTAGCAGTTGAAGCAAAGGAAGTTCATTTAAGAAAAGTATGTAGCTCCTCTATGTTGGCACCTTTGGATAAAGATGATAGTGCCCTTGAAAGTCTAACAAATAGAAGAAGTGCAAGGCACTTTGAAGCAAATCCCTATAGCAACTTGTATGAACGTAAAATCAGAGGTATGGTCTCTCTCATAGTATGTGTAATGCATTTATTTATTTTTATTTGTTTTAAGGCTCTTTTGATGGAGGGTTTAATTTGAATAAGAACCCTAGATGGCTCATGGAAAACCCTAGCTCACATATGAAACCCTAATTTTTAGGGTTTGTGGATTCTAGGGTATTTAGATGAGGAGGATGTTTTGAATTCCATCCTCCATTAGTGTATTAAAACCCTATATTGTATCTCATGCTTTTATGATCACATATTGTTCTTGGTCATTGTCACTAACATCATGTCATCAAGGTACATAGAGGGATTGGTGCTCTTGATTAAATATGAGTTCCATACCCTAATACATGACAAAATTCGATGGAAACATTGTAATAACCCAATCCTGAAATCCTGAAAAACTGATAAGTCTGCTGGATTTTGAATGAGATCTAAAATTCTACTTTCTCCATATGAAATCCAATGAGGTTGGAACCACTCTCAAACATCCTGAGTCATTTCATGGTAATGTAAAAAATTTAAGCAAAAGGATGAAAATGAAAATGAAGATTAAGGAGAATGTCACTTTTACTTTAAGAATTTAACATTACCATGAAGCTGCTCCAAAAACCAACTCCACAACTCTTCAGAAAACCTCAAACAAACCTAACAACAGAATTAAATTTGGTTTCAAGTCCATAAAAATCGATTTTTTGGGCCCACCGGCCGGCGGAATTGGCTCGGCCGAGTTAACTCGGACCAGGCCTGGTTGGCCGGTTTGTTACCGAGCCGGTACAAAAACCGGCCGGCTCGGTAACAAACCGGCCAACTAGCCGTTTCTTGTGCCTGGTCGGACCGGCAAGCCTAATGGCTCGGTCGACCAGGCCTGGTCCGATTCGAATCGGCCGTTTTTTAAAACTATGGGTCAAAGCATATCGGCATCAGATATCATTTAATCAAAGACTATGATCAGAAGGGAGCTGTGAAGCTTGAGTATATTCCTAGTGATGAGCAAGTTGCAGATATTCTTACCAAAGCCTTACCACGGGGCAAGCATGTCTACTTCAGAGACAAGATGGGTGTGGTGAGGAACACCTTCCTCGGTAAGAGGGAGTGTTGAAATTTGGTTACGGAGGAGAGGGTGGTTCCCTAAGGCTTTGATCTTTGGCCTAGGGAAAAGTGTCCAAAAGAATTTATTTTTACTCCTAAAGTGACTTTATAAAGTTATAAAGTCAAATCTAATTTAAAAGTGACTTTAAGTGATAAAGTTACTAAGTCTAATTTTAAAGTGACTTTAATAAAGTCAATGTGAAATTAGAAAATGAAAAGTGACTTTGGAAATAAATGACTAAGTGGGTCTTTATTAAAGTGGGGTGAATTAAAATATAGAAAGTGTGATTTAAATGAGCATTTAATCTCAGCCCTAGATCTAAGGCTATCTTAGCCATTGGATTTAGGGATTCCCCAAAAGTCACTTAGGGTTAGGTTAAAGAAGGAAAAGGAGGGAAAAGGTCATTCATTCTTTCATGAGTAGATTGAGAGGAGGAGAAGAATAGATCGAAGGAGATTTCTGAGCAGTGAGGAGAAGGAGAACAGAACCTTGGCACGCATATCGAGGCAACACTTCAACAAATCCGTACAACAAGGTTGGCACTCAGTTCAAGGCAGTTTTGGCATGCTTTTCGAGGCAATTTTCGAACAGTAGCTGAGGGTATGCATTCCTAGGCAGCCGTACAATTTTTGGCACAAATTTCGAGGGAGGAAAGTTGTTTTTGTGGCACAGATTTTGAGGCAGGCCGTATAGCCTGTTGCTGTTGCTGTGCATAGAAATTGAGGCAGTTTCCATACAACATTTATTACTGTTTGCATGCTTTCCAAGGAGGTCGTACAACCGCGTTTATTGTTGTTCTGCATGCAAAAAGAGGAGGCCATACAACAACATTTATTGCTGTATTTTTGGGCATGAAAAACGAGGGAAACCATACAACATTTATTGCTGTTCCTGTTTTACTGTTTGCACATTTTCCAAGTTGGTGGTTAAGCACAGAAAATGAGATAAGTTGTATTTGTTTACTTGCTGAAATTTTCTGAGTATTTCTCTCTCACTGTAAAAGATATTTATCAGAAATAAGAAGAGCTTTCGAACTGGTTTTCCCCAAGAGTTGTAGGGGGTTTTTCCAAGGTCATATTGACAAAAAAATTAGCGTGTCTATTTTCTGTGTGTGACTGATTTATTTTTCTGAGTTTTTATTTTTGCATTTCAGCACTATGAAATTTCCAGAATTTTTGTTTTCAGAAAATATTTGTTTTCCTAGCTTGTTGAATGTATGGTTATGGGAATGAGCATTTAACTATATGGGAGAAATAAGGAGAAACTAAAAATCGGGGTTGAGAACAGAAATTTTTACATGGGATCGGAGATATTTTGCTGAAAAGTGCAGTTTGGGACAACAAGAAGAAAAATTACAACATGCTGATTTTTCACACAGAAAACAATATCTTTACTACAACATTGTTATTTTCAGCTTATGAGGACAACAAGCATGTCTTTGGGCTTGAGGGTGGAGGATAGGTTGGATGGGCATAGTAACTACAGTGCATTGAAAGAAAGAATGCAGAGCATCTTTGAGGAGGCAGAAATTTGGGGTATAATGGTGAATACCCAACAACACCTCGTGAATGTGCCTACTGATGCTGTTCAGTGGGCAAACTTTAACAAGAAGAATAACAAGGGTAAGAGATTGATTCTTGATCATATTAAAGACCATGTCATTCCTCATGCGAGAGGAAAGAGATTTGCTCATGAGATGTTGATAACCTTGACCAATCTCTATGAGAGTACCAATGAGAACAGAAAAGTGGTCGTAAGGGAGAAGCTGAAGACCATTAAGATGGCTAAGACTGATAGTACTACTGGATATCTCACAAAGATCACTAATGTGAGAGATGTGTTGGCAGCAGTTGGAGACGTCATTCCACCCACTGAGTTGGTGTGGATTGTAGTGAATGGCCTTCCTAGTTCATGGCTGAACTTTGCTGATGGGGTTTGTGCACGTGAGTCCCTTCCCACTTGGGAGAGGTTCTGGGATGATTGCATACAGACTGAAATCAGAAAGAACCAGCTTGGGGCAGCCAAACCTGTTGAGCAGGACGATGATGTAGCACTGTTAGTAGGAGGCAAGAAAGGGAAGGGAAAGAAGCAAACTTCCACAAGCAGTGGTTGGGGCAAAGGCAAAGGTAAAGGTAATCAGGTGAACACGTAGAAGGACTATTCCAAGGTGAAGTGTTGGAATTTCTAGAGGATGGGACACTATGTAGTTGTGTGTCTGGAGAAGAAGAAGAAGGGGAAGAACAAGACCATGGCAGCATCAACAGAGATAGAGGAATTTTCGGATAGCTTTGACCGGGAGTTTGGGTTCATTGCTTGTGAGTCTACTAGTGCAGGATCACCTGCCACGGAGGTTGAGAGGGAGTGTGCATTTCCCTCCACTAGTGGAGCATCTTCAGGTATTTGGTATGTTGACAGTGGGGCTTCACGTCATATGACAGGAGTCCGTGAGTACTTCTCAGAGCTTTCAGAGAGTGGCACTGATATAGTGGTAGTACTCAGAGATGACAGCATTGTTAGAGCAGTCAGTGTGGGGACATTAACATTTGATAGGGAACCCAATCCTCCCTTGAAGGTGTCAGATGTTCTATATGTGCTAGCGATGAGGAAGAACCTCATATCCATCTCAACATTGGAGGACAGAGGGTATAAGATATTGTTCAATAGGGGACAGGTGCTTATATATCCCAGGGGCGCTCCAGTTGATTCAACTAGAGTGATTGGTGTACGCCATGCAAAGGTGTACAAGTTTGCATTTCAACCCCTTTTGGCATTGAGCAACAGTACCGACAGCAGAGTTAGCAGTTCAGGGCTGTGCGAGATTTGGCACCGTAGGATGGGGCACATGTATCATGGGGCCTTGAGGATATTGCGGGAGATCACTACAGGTGTGCCAGACTTTAGTACTGATCACATTGATACATGTAGAGGATGTGCTATGGGCAAGTTTGCCAAATCCCTTTTTCCCAACAGTGACAATAGATCGACTGGGATACTTGATTTGATTCATTCTGATGTGAGTGGTCGGATGTCTCATGTTTCCTTGAGTGGATTTGAGTATTATGTTTTCTTCTTTAATGATCACTCCAGGAGGACCTGGATTTATTTCTTGAAGACCAAGAGTGAGGTCTTCAAGCGGTTTTAGGAGTTCAGAGCTCTTGTGGAGACTCAGACAGGTCGGAAGATCAAGTCCCATAGGTCCGACAATGGAGGGGAGTACACCCTTGGTGAGTTTGTTGATTATTGTGCGGAGGCAAGCATTAGGAGGGAGTTCAAGTTCCTTACAAGCCCCAACAGAACGGGGTTGCAGAGAGGAAGAACAGATTGATCGGTGGGGCTGCCAAAGCCATGCTGCGTGATCAGGGGTTACCATTGTTTTTGTGGGCAGGGGCCTGCAACACTGCTGTATATTTGCAGAACAAGAGTCTGCATTGTGCCTTTGGGCATGTGACCCCGGAGGAGGCTTTTTCTGGGAAGAAGCCTAATGTTGGTCATCTTCGTATCTTTGGGTGTATTGCATACTCCTACGTACTCAAGGAGAAGAGGACCAAGCTAGAGCCCACTGTAGAGAAGGGTATCTTTATGGGCTACAGTGAGACCTCGAAAGCCTTTCGGATTTATATTCCCGCATAGAGGAGAGTTGTTGTTAGGCGGGATGTGAAGTTCGAGGAGGACAAGGCTTTCATGAGGTCACGAAAGTTAGAGTATCTGTATTAGCCAGACCCTCAGGAGCAGCTGAGTCAGGCACAGGGATCTAGTTGGCAGGGATCAGGAGGATCCAGAGGTACATCGATTACTGTGTCAAGTCCATTAGTGAGCAGCGACTCGCAGAGTTAGAGGGGTGGTGCTTCGGGCAACATGCAGAGCAGTCCGCAGAGTAGTTCACTAGGGAGTCAACTGATGGACAGTTCAGACGGTACTTTAGCATCTACAGGTTCAGGTTCAGGCAGGAGGACAACAGACAGATAGTCAGGAGTACGGGCACCTAATGAGGAGGAGGAGTTTCATTCTCCAGTGTGAGAAGTGTGCTCAAGGAAGAGGAAGCCCAAGTGGCTTTAGGATACTTTGAGAGAGGCCACATCTCTTGCTGGGCCAAAGAGGCCGGTCAGAGAGAGTAGACCACCTGAGAGGTTCTGTAGCTATATGGCCATGGTTGCCAACATCATTGACCCTGAGCCCTCTAGCTATGAGGAGGCAGCTAGCCAGTAGGTTTGGAGAGAGGCCATGTAGGAGGAGTATTCTTCTATCATGAAGAATGGTGTTTGGGAGATGGTGCCGAGGCTTGAGGGAAAATTTGTGGTTACTTCCAGATGGCTTTACAAGGTAAAGCATGCTGCAGATGGCAGCATTGAGAAATTCAAGGCAAGGTTTGTGGCTAGAGGGTTCTCGTAGGTAGAGGGAGTAGATTATGCAGAGACCTTCGCTCTCGTGGCTCGATATACTTTGGTTCGCTCCATCATATTGATAACAACAGAGATGGGTTGGAAGATCCACTAGATGGATGTGAAGACTGCATTTCTCAATGGCTTCATACAGGAGGAGGTGTACATTGAGTACCTGGCTGTGGCTTTGAGGTAAAGGAAGTTGGAAAGAGTCCCATGTGTGACCAAGTAGGTTTCTTTATAGTTCAAGCAAGCTCCCTCATGCTTGGTACTCCAGATTGATATTATTTGTGATGGGCTCTAGAAGAGTATGCATCCACACCTTATTTATTGTGGAGGAGAGGAGGGAGAGGAGCCTCTCATTCTGGTGCTGTATGTGGATGACTTGGTCATTATGGGTGCAAAGGGACTCATAGAGGGCTGCAAGAGAGATCTTGCCTCGGAGTTTGAGATGAAGGACATTGGCTTGATGCATTACTTTTTGGGATTGGAGGTGTGGCAGGAGGAGGGGCATTTCTTCCTAGGACAAGGGAAGTATATTGTGGACATCCTTAGCAGATTCAACATGCAGGATTGTAGACCCATGTCAACACCTATGATCACTAACTTGAAGAAGCTTCATGCTTTAGATTCTGAGTTGGTGGATCCCACATTGTATAGACAATTGATTGGTTCCTTGATGTATTTGGTCAACACTAGACCAGATATATATTTTGCAGTCAATGCAATGAGCCAGTTCATGTGTGAGCCCAGGAGGGTGCACTAGGTTGTTGCAAAACACATTTTGCGGTACTTGCAGGGGGCAGTGGAGTATGATTTGGATTATAGGTAGGGAGATGGAGTGAGATTGGCAGGTTACACTTATTCTGATTGGGCAGGTTGCGCTTCTGGTAGGAAGAGCACTTCAAGGTGTTGTTTTGGGTTGGGTTCCATGTTGGAGTGTTAAATTTGGACAACGAGGTCCAAACTCCATGATATGATGCTCAGATTAAGAGGCTAATATTTTTGTTGGATTCCTCTTTCGGAGAGGTGTAAAATCCATATATAATATGTCTTAATCCGATGATCAGAACATTTATTTTGAATTTATTATTCATAATAAATTATATGTGCAGGTCGGCCTTAAGGTTTCACACCCCCAGCAGATGTGTCACACACCCCAATGATGGATATAAATACAAATAACTTGAGAGTTTTTCAATTATCCCCATCCATACATTTCTCATTGATACAAGCACTTCCAAGAAGCAGCTTCTCACGTAAAAGTGATCAAGTAGCTACAATGGGAAAGGACGATAGTTCAGTTAGGGTTTCTTTTGAATAAAGAAATTTTTACTGTAGTTGAGGTTTAAAGCAAGTTTGATAGGCGTTGACTTTAGTGTACTTTTGGTTTTGTTTGAGCTGAAATTTTGTGGAGAGTTCGATTTTTGAAGGCCGTACTCATTGGCACAAAAATCGAGGTCAAAAGGTTGACCGAAGTTGGAGCTGCGTTGACTTTCTTGTTGCTGCCCTGTGTTGACTTTTTCTGGACTGCGTTGACTTTTTTGGGGTTGACTTTGAGTTGACTGGATAATTGATTTGAGGACTTTTGTGACACATTTTGGGTTGGCCGACCAAGAAGACTTTGCTGGTTGAAGCATCCTGCTGATTGCCGTAATGCACCAACACATTCTCCTGTTTCTGGTTTGTCTTCTATAGATCCACTGGTATGTTCTATTAGTTTATTTATAATTATTTTATTTGTAAAAATGAAATTGCATCAAGCATAGAACATCTACAAAAATTTACATGGTATCGAGTTTGAGGTGAAGACAAGCCCTAACTTATAGCAATCACCAACTGAGAAAAATGAGTTCCACAAGTTATGGCTTTAAGGAGGATGACAAGCTGACTGGAAGGGATGACTTCCATGCTTGGAAGATGATATTAGATCTCAAATTGGAAGATCATGATCTCATGGACTATGTACTGGGTAAGATATAAGAACCTCCATCCTTTTGCTCTCTGTGTAACAAAAACAAGAAGTATAAGAAGGGGAGATCAAGCAAAGCTAATGATGGGGGAATCCTACATAAAAGTACGGTTGCCTACATATACGAGCTAGGCATCCAAGGAGATGGCAACAATCCATTGATATAAATGTTCAAAGTAAACAGTACGAACCAAGTGCTATTCTTCAAGAATCAATTGAAGAATGCGAAGAAAAGAAGCGAGGGATGAGTGCATCCCAAACATACTTTCTGAAATTGATCGAGATCAGGAACAATCTGCTGGCTATTGGGGAGACAATAGCCGATCGTGAGATGGTACTCACCGCACTTGGAGAGCTCCCATATGAATGGCAAGTATTCAACACTACCATTCTCAATAATAATACAATTCCTAACTTTGACGAGCTACTGTCAAGATGCATGCAAGAAGAGACAAGAGTGAAGGAATACGAAAATGACAGAAATGCTGCCTACGCTGCTCATTCTATAAAGAAGAACTCTGGTGGTCCTAAGTACAAAGGAAGAGCAAGGGCCCAAGGAAAGAAGGGCAAGTGTTTCACTTGTCATAGGCCTGGTCACTGTGCTAGAGAATGTCCTTTCAAGAAGGATTCTCCCGATAGTGATGACAACAACAACCACTGGAGGAATGGAAATCAAAGAAACCAAAGGTCCAAAGGAAAGAGGAAGGCTCCCTCTGGCGGAAATAATCAACCTTTCAAAAGGTCTAGAAACTCCAGGTATGAGGAGTCAAATGTTATTGATAAAAGAAATGAATACATTCTTTTATTTGCCCTCTCTGCTGCATCCCCGCCCGAGACTATGGATGTCTGGCTGATAGATAGTGGTGCCTCAAGACACATCACTGGGTTCAAGGAAGCACACTCTGACATGGTTGAGAAGGATACTAATCTGGAAATTATTCTTGGAGATAATGCCACATATCCCGTGAAAGGGACAGGGACTGTGACCCTCCACTTGTCTCAAGGACAAGTCCTACATTTGCAGGATGTACTCTATGTACCAAAATTGAAGAAGAACCTTGTTAATACATATCTTCCTTCAAAGACAAAGGCTCTTCTGTGGTAATTTCCTTTGATGGAAGGTGCGCATGAGGGAAAAGGATCTCCAAGGATGCTATTGTGATTTGGTTTGGAGTTGGAACACTCTGCACAGTTGAAGGAAGTCCACTAGGAGCTATGACGTGTGATGCGGCATCAAACCAAGCGAACTTATGGCCCAGGAGGTTTGGACACCTTCATTTAGGGCCATTCATGACAAGGAAGGTGGTAGACAGGGATGCCGATTTTGGAAATAATCATGAAGGTGTGTATGAGGGTTGTGCGAAGGAAAGCATACAAGGGGACCTTTCCCCTCAAGTGTGCAAACCTTGATATTTTGCAAGCTGAGCATTACGATCTATCTAGTATGTTACATTGACATCACAGAGGATGTTCTTACTATGACATTCATTGTTGCGATGACTTCTCTCGCAAAACCTGGATATACTTCTTGAAGAAGAAGGATGAGGCTTTCATGTGGTTCCGTACCTTCAAAGCCTTGGTGGAAAATATGACAGGGAAGAAAATCAAGATTTTGAGGACCGACAATGGCACCGAATATGAGTCAAATGAGTTCAAGGACTTTTGCAGAGAAGCTGACATTAAGAGGGAGACTACTACTGCCTATACTCCTGAGCAGAATGGCGTTGCTGAACGAAAGAACAGGACCATTGTGGAAGTTGCTCGTGCCATGCTATGTGACTAGGTTCTACCGAAGTTTCTGTGGGGAGAAGTTGCGAATACTGCTATATACATTCAAAACCGATGCCCTCATTCCGCCCTGGACTCCAAAACTCCCGAAGAGGTTTTCACTGGTAAGAAACCTGACGTCTCACATTTTAGAATTTTTGGATGTCCTGTTTATTTTCATGTGCCAAAAGAAAAGAGAAATAAGCTGGATGCTTCTGGGAAGAAAGGAATGTTTGTGGGCTACAACGAAACCTCTAAGGCCTATAGAGTCTATGCACTTGGTCAAAGGGAAGTAGAAATATGCCATGATGTCACTTTTGACGAAGATGCTTCCCTGAAGAAAGTAGATGATCTTCCGAGATCTGAGGAAAATCATGAAGCAAGGCCTGGAAATCAAGAAGAACCGCAGGATGAGACAATGCCTGATGTTGAAGGACCAATGGACCCAATAGATCCATCTCCTTCACTGAGAAAGAGACCATCATGGCTCAGGGACACTCTCGAAGATGTCGAGGGACATGCTGCCCCGAGGGGGACATTCCGAGAAAGCAAGAAGCTGTGTAGATACCAAGGGTATCTGGCTGCCATGAGTACTATTGTACAATCTGAACCTGGATCTTTTGAGGAAGCCGTAAAGCATCAAGTCTGGAAGGATGCTATGCACGAAGAATATGAGTCCATAATGAAGAATGATGTCTAGGATGTGGTTCCAAGACCAAAGGACAAATCAATTGTCACCGCGAAATGGCTCTACAAGATCAAGCATGGATCTGATGGAAGTGCTAAAAAGTTCAAGGCAAGATTTGTTGCCCGTGGCTTCTCTCAAAAGGAAGGAATAGACTATGATGACATATTTGCACCTGTGGCACGATATACCACCATTTGATCAATCATAGCCCTTGCTGCTATGCAAGGATGGAGTCTTCATCAGATGGATGTCAAGACCGCTTTTCTGCATGGTGCAATAAAAGAAGAGGTGTATGTAGAACAACCTCTGGGGTTTTAAGTTTAGGATCGGGACACTCATGTCTGCAGGTTGAAGAAATCCCTCTATGGGTTGAAGCAAGCACCTAGAGCTTGGTACGAGAGGATAGATAGCTACTTGATGAAGCTGGGATTCACTCGAAGTAATGCTGATCTGAACCTTTACTTCAAGGTTTTTTAGGGGAAGCCTCTCATCCTGGTGATGTATGTGGACGGCCTCTTCCTGACAGGTGCTGACCCTCTCATTCATCAATGCAAGAGGGAGCTTGCTGCTGAGTTCGAGATGAAGGACCTAGGACTGATGCACTGCTTCCTAGGCCTGGAGGTCTGGCAGAGACCTAGAGAGATTTTCCTTTCTCAAGGAAAATATATTGTGAAACTTCTGGAAATATTTGGTATGGTGGATTGCAATTCCGTGTCAACACCAATGGAACTCAACTTCAAGAATTTGAGTGGCAGCGTTGCTAGGCCTATATTGGAAAATCCTACTGAGTATCGTCAACTCGTAGGGGCTCTGATGTTCTTAGTGAACACCTGTATAGATATATGTTTTGTAGTGAACAATTTGAGTCAACGGATGGTTGAGCCTCATCATTTTCACTGGGTTGGTGCCAGGAATATTTTGAGATACCTTCGGGGCACAATAAACCATGGGCTGAGATACACTGTCGGGAGCATGACACTCCGTGGATATACTGATGCCAACTGGGCTAGCAGTGTGGTGGATCATAAGAGCACATCAGGATGTTGCTTCAATCTTGGTTCTGCTTCGATTTCATGGATGAGTAGGAAGCAGAAGTCGGTGGCTTTGATCACCACAGAGGCCGAATACATTGCAGCAAGTATGGCCTGTTGTGAAGCAGTTTGGTTGTGAAAGCTCGTTAGTGAGATGTTTGGACATGTGCTAGATACCACCGTGATACTCTATGATAACCAGAGTGGGATTCGCTTGACCGAGAATCCTGTGTTCCACGACCGATCCAAGCATATTGATATCAGGTACCATTTCATCCGGGATATGTTACAGCGAGGCGCCGTAAGGCTCGATCATATAGGAAATGATGAGCAGGTTGTGGATATTCTCACTAATCCCCTAGGGAAGGTCAAGTTCCTAACCTTCCATGAGAGACTTGGTATCGTGGAACAACCCTATAATGTGGGTCCTGTTGGACGATGAGCTCGAGTAGATCTGGGGGGCTTTGGGGACAACTTCTCGGAGCTATGAGTAACCACAAGGCTAGGCTTGCCAAACCTTGTTGGTGTGCTTGGACCCCACCGTTGTGATTATTGAGTTGGTTCACCTCTCATTATCTGTGCCCCGTATGCATCCTACCCATTGAGTTCAGGGCTCATGGGAAGTACCTCATTGGCCAATGAGATGGGAAAAGCTAGAGACTAGTAGCAAAGACTGATGGACGCATCAGAGATTGTCGTACTATCTATGTCTGGGATGGCACATGTCCAAACACTTGATCTAGGATCAAGTCTAGTGAGGTTTCAGACCTCCTACTGACTTTGGGTCAGATAAACCAACTTCAGGTTGGTATGAGACTCTTTTTGAGTCCTATAGAGGTTTCGGACCTCTAGGCTAAATCTGTCAGTCGGGAATGATGTCTTTGTGACTAACCCACTTTTGTTCTTAAATAAGAAGCCAACAAAGCAAGTTACGACGAGATGACGCACGCTGTTTGGATGGCACAGGTGGATGGAGTTCTCCCTAGTTGAGAGGGAGTGTTCATTTTGGACAACTAGGTCCAAACCATCTTTGGTTCTCAGAGATGAAGATTTCAATATTTGTATTGGATTCCTCTTTCGGAGGTGTAAAATCGATATAAAATTGATTTTAATCTGATGAGCAGAACATTTATTTTGAATTTATTATTTATAATAAATTTAAGTGCAGGTCGACCTTAAGGTTTTACACCACCAACAGATGTGTCACACACCTCAATGATGGATATAAATACAGTGAACGTTGGAGAGCTTGTCACTCATCTCATCCACACACTTCTCATTGGATACGAACATCTAAGAAGCAGTTCTCACGTGGAAAAAGGACGAAGTAGCTGCAGCTGGAAAAAGGACGAAATTTTCTACAGTTAGGGTTTAAGACAAAGTACAGTTAAAGGTTCCCAGGCAAGTTTGACAGTAATTGACTTTAATTAACATAGTCGTTGAGCTGAAATTTTGTGAAGATTGGAAATTTTGAAAGGCCGTACTCATTGGTAAAATCGAGGTCAAAAGGATGGCAAAGTTGGTACATTGACTTTATTATTCTTTGTGTTGACTTTATGGTACGTTGACTTTTATGGGGTTGACTTTGAGTTGACTGGATGATTGATTTGAGGACTGTTGTGACACATTCTGGGTTGGCCGACCAAGAAGACTTTGCTGGTTGAAGCATCCTACTGACCGCCGTAACGCACCAACACATTCTCCTGTTTCTGGTTTGTCTTCTATAGATCCACTGGTATGTTCTATCAACATTTTATTTATGTGATTGCTGTTATAAAAGTAAAATTGCATCAAGCATAGAACATCTACAAAAATTTACATGGTGTCATGGTTCAGCCGAAAGCAACAGTTAGTAGCATTGAGTTCAGCGGAAGCAGAGTACATGGCAGCCAATCTAGCTAGTTGTGAGGCCATATGGCTTCGCAAGATGTTTGGCTTATTTGGTCAGCCGTTGAGACTTTCAGTGATATATTGTGATAATTAGAGTTGCATTAAACTCACGGAGAATCCAGTATTTCATGACAGGTCAAAGCATATCGGCATCAGATATCATTTCAACAGAGACTATGATCAGAAGGGAGCTGTGAAGCTTGAGTATATTCCCACTGATGAGCAGGTTGCAGATATTCTTACCAAAGACTTACCACGGGGCAAGCATGTCTACTTCAGAGACAAGATGGGTGTGGTGAGGAACACCTTCCTCAGTAAGAGGGAGTGTTGAAATTTGGTTACCGGAGGACATGTGGTTCCCTAAGGCTTTTATCTTTGGCCTAGGGAAAAGTGTCCAAAATAATTTAATTTTTCTCCTAAAATGACTTTATAAAGTTATAAAGTCAAATCTAATTTAAAAGTGACTTTAAGTGATAAAGTCTAATTTTAAAGTGACTTTAATAAAGTCAATGTGAAATTAGAAAGTGAAAAGTGACTTTGGAAATAAATGACTAAGTGGGTCTTTATTAAAGTGGGGTGAATTAAAAAATAGAAAGTGAGATTTAAATGAGTATTTAATCTCAGCCCTAGATCTAAAGCTATCTCAGCCTTTGGATTTAGGGATTCCCCAAAAGTCACTTAGGGTTAGGTTAAAGGAGGAAAAGGAGGGAAAAGGTCATTCATTCTTTCATGAGCAGATTGAGAGGAGGAGAAGAATAGATCGAAGGAGATTTCTGAGCAGTGAGGAGGAGGAGAGCAGAACCTTGGGATGCATATCGAGGCAGCACTTCAACAAATTCGTACAACAGGGTTGGCACTCAGTTCAAGGCAGTTCTGGCACACTTTTCGAGGTAGTTTTCGAACAATAGCTGAGGGTATGCATTCCTAGGCAGCCGTACAATTTTTGGCACAGATTTCGAGGGAGGAAAGTTGTTTTTGTGGCACAGATTTTGAGGCAGGCCGTATAGCCTGCTGCTGTTGCTGTGCATAGAAATTGAGGCAGTTTCCATACAACATTTATCACTGTTTGCATGCTTTCCAAGGAGGTCATACAGCCGCGTTTATTGTTGTTCTGCATGCAAAAAGAGGAGGCCGTACAACAACATTTATTGCTTTATTTTTGGGCACGAAAAACGAGGGAGACCATACAACATTTATTGCTGTTCCTGTTTTATTGTTTGCACATTTTCCGAGGTGGTGGTTAAGCACAGAAAATGAGATTAGTTGTATTTGTTTACTTGCTGAAATTTTCTGAGTATTTCTCTCTCACTGTAAAAGCTATTTATCAGAAATAAGAAGAGCTTTCGAACTGGTTTTCCCCAAGAGTTGTAGGCGGTTTTTCCAAGGTCATATTGACAAAAAATCAGCGTGTCTATTTTTTATGTGTGGCTGATTTTTTTTTTTTTTTTTTTTGCATTTCAGCACTGTGAAATTTCCATAATTTGTGTTTTCAGAAAATATTTATTTTTCCAGCTTGTTGAATGTATGGTTATGGGAATGGACATTTAACTATATGGGATAAATAAGGAGAAACTGAAAACCGGGGTTGGGAAAAGAAATTTTTTCAATACGGATGTGTTGCCACTGTCACTTAGACAACTACTTCGCTCTTCTTAGTGTGGGACAGACCCTAGACAAAGGAGGTTTCTCTGTTTAGGGTTCCTGTTACTCAGCTGTTTGCAAGACGTTTTGGAGAAGATCAAAATAGTACTGGTGTTACTTCTGGAGTCTTGTAGAAGAAGTGAATACCCAATATACAAGGGACTGGTTCAGGCTTGCAGGTGTTATCTCAGAAATTACTATATGGAGAACTTAAATTTTGTGGATTTTCCTCCCTTACGAACCACTACAAATCATCTTATTCTGGGCTTCTAAGTAGTTCAATAGTGGATTTGTTGTGAACATATTCCAATTAGATGATTTTTTGAAGTGCGATAACAACACCACTAAAAGGAGAAGTCTCCAATTGTTAACTTGCTTGTGTGATGTCTGCATCAAAATAGGCCTAGTGGTGTTGTTCATTGTAGTCCATTTCGTGGTCTATGTCAGCAGATTTGATTCTCGCTTCTGACACAGTTGAGTTATGCATCGATTTGGTACTGTAGCTTGGTTCAAGTCTGATTTTACAAACCCAGAGATGAATTGTGTGACCTTATGAAGTACTCAGACTGAGCTAGAAAGTTGCATCGTATGACTGAATATAGTAAAGAATATGACTGTATTGTTGATAGTGATTTGAAGGTATGTCAAACCAGGAGGTAACTCCTCAAAACTAGAATGTGTATTAGCTGAAGAATGTACATGCTTATATAGATGGGAGGTGAGGCTATTGGGATTCAGCTCCCAATGACTCTTAGCCTTCCTTATTTCCTAATATTAAATAATATACAAAAATACAAATGCACACCCATCCATAGGATTAGGTGTCAACATTCCCCCCTTTAATCCGAAGGGATGTTGGTGAGTCCAAGCATCGATCTGAACTTTTCAAACTTTTCTCTTCCAAGTGCTTTGGTGAAGATGTCGGCAGTTTGCTCATTTGTGGAACAATGATGTAGATGGATGGTCTTGGCCTGAACATGATGTCGAATGAGATGGTACTTTGTATTGATGTGCTTTGTTCGATCATGGAACTTTGGGTTCTTGGCCAACTTTATTGCAGAAGTGTTGTCGATCATGAGTGGAGTGGAATACATCTGTTTCATCGGCAAATCTTCCAGGATTTTCCGGAGCCACACAATTTCCTTTGTTGCTTCAGCTGCTGCCACATATTCTGCCTCGGTCGTGGAATCTGCTGGAACTGATTGTTTGCGTGATCTCCATGAGACGGCTCCTCATCCAAGACTCATGGTGTAACCTGTAGTAGACACCCCTGTTTCTTTGTCGCCATCAAAGTCTGAATCAGAGTATCCGATCAAGCTGAAGTCGCCTACCTGTGTATATTTGAGTTCAAAGTCTTGAGTCCCCTTCAAGTACCTTAACACTCTTTTTGCAGCAGACCAATGTCCTTCACAAGGTTTTTGCATGAACCTTGAGAGGATTCCAACAGCAAATGAAATGTCAGGTCTGGTGGTGGTCGGATAGATAAGACTTCCTACAAGCTGTCTATACTTAGTTGCATCCTCAAATTCCTTCCCTTCAATAGATGTGAGCTTCAAGTTTTGTTCCATTGGAGTGCCTAAGGGTTTACAATCATCCATGCCAAATTTGTTCAAGAGATCTCCAATGTACTTCTTTTGAGAAAGAAATATGAATTTTTGATGTTGAATTACTTCAATACCCAAATAGTAATGAACATGACCCAAATCAGTCATTTCAAAACCTTTCTTCAACTCTTTCTTCATGGATGCAATATAGCTCTCATTGTTTCCTGTTATCAAAAGATAATCTACATATACCACAAGATATACAACTTTTTTTCCAACTTTCTTAACAAACAAAGTTGCATCATCAAGATCAAAGTGTTTGAAATCAAGTTTCAGAAGATGCTCGGTCAACTTCTCATACCAGGCTCGTGGTGCTTGCTGGAGGCCATACAAGGATTTCACAAGTTTGCAAACTTTGTGTTCTTGACCCTTTATCACAAATCCTTCTGGCTGGGACATATAAACTTTCTCCTTCAGATCTCCATTCAAGAACGCTGTTTTTACATCCATCTGATGGACTTTCCATCCACTCTGAGCTGCTAAGGCAAAGAGAGTCCGGATGGTGGTCCATTTTGTTGTGGGAGCAAACGTTTCTTCATAATCAATTCCTTCCTTCTGTGCGAATCCTTTTGCCACAAGCCTGGCCTTGTGCTTGTCAAGTGAGCCGTCTGCTTTGTACTTGTTCTTGTAGACCCACTTACAGCCAATTAGTTTCGTTCCCAAAGGCGGATCAACCAGCTTCCAAGTGCCATTCTTTATCAAGGCATCATACTCCTTCTGCATCGCTTCTTTCCATTCATCATGAGAAGCGGATTCTTTGAAGGAAGTTGGTTCATGATCTGTAGACAAACTCAATTCACGGTTATAAGCAATATCCATATCAACAGGGGAATCAGAATTATCTACATCACCTTCGATTTCTTGAGTGGAACTTCTTGTTCCTGTTTTTCCAACCTCATCGGGATGAACATCCTCCAGTGTCTTTGTCAGCCATTTGGGAGGACCTTTCTGAGATGGCCCAGGCTGGTCACTTGACTGAGTTGGGATTGATTCAAGATTCAATCTCCCAATTCTGTCAATCACATCATCCAATGTGTCATCCATGGTGGTTTCTTCATGTGGGGGAGAGAGTGGTTCAGGAAATGATTCCACAGTTTGATTCAATATCGGAATCCCCCCTTCAAGGTGTGGAATCACATTATCAAATTCTTTGAAAGACTTTGCATGTGTGAATCTATCCGGGCGATCAAGTTGCCGCTCAACAACCTTGTCACTCTTGGATGATTCAAGAAATATGACATCTCTTGCTATCACAAACTTCTTATTTGCTTCATCATAGAGACGATATCCTTTGGAGGTATTGGAGTACCCCAAGAAGATACATTTTCTGCTTCTAGCACCAAGGTTGTTCCTTTGACCCTTGGGTATCAAGGCATAACAGGTGGACCCAAAGACCCTGAAATGCTTTACCGAAGGAATGTGGCCATGCCACATTTCAAAAGGAGTTTGTTTCTAATTGAACTTGAAGGACACCTATTCTTTATGTAAACAGCACATAGAACTACATCAGCCCAAAACATCAATTTTACATTCTTGAAAAATAACATGGAGCGGACCATATTTAAGATGGTTATGTTCATTCTTTCAGCTACACCGTTCTGTTGTGGATTATATGGCACAGTGGTTTGATGTTTGATTCCATGTTGACGAAGATAATTTTCAAATTCGTTTGAGGTGTATTCTTTTCCATTATCAGTACGTAGAGAGCCAATATGTGTTTGTGCATCATTTTCAATCCATGTATGAAAATTCTTGAAAGTTTGAAAAGCATCGGACTTATTCTTCAGTAAGTAAATCCAACACATTCTGGTGTAGTCATCAATAAATGTCATCATGTATTTGTTTCCATTTGCAGAAGCAATAGGCATAGGGCCACATAAATCTGAATGAACAAGTTCAAGTTGCCTATGTGCTCTTGAGTGTGAATCATGAAATGGCTGTTTGCTATGCTTTCCTAGAATACATGCATCACATTCCTTAGGTTTTCTAGGAATTGTAGGCAGTCCATCAACACCATTTTTCTTCAACAAACGAAGGTTGTCATAATTTAAGTGTCCAAATCTAGCATGCCATAAAAGACTTGATGGAAATGTACCTTCATCATGATGTGAACTGAATGCAAAGTTTTGAGCATGAGCAGATGAACCTTTCAGCTTCAGGAGTCTCCCTTCTTCTATTCCCTCCATGACAAGTGAGTGATCTGATGCTTTTCTGACCTCCGCCTTGCCATCAAACAAGTGAATTGAGTGTCCTTGCCGTCGGATTTTCGACTGTGTGATGCGAAGCTTCTCTTTCAACTCCTGGAGAGGATGCATTGTGATATGATCAGAAGACAGTGCTTTGTCACCGTGCTGTCTCGATGGCTTGAGTTTGGATTTATCTGCGAAATATACTGCCCCATCAACTTTGTCAGTGAATTCTTCAAAAAAATCTTTTCTAAATGTCATGTGACATGTTGCTCCTGAATCTAGCAACCAATCATCTCTCCATGAAGTAAATGAAACATCAAATAGGTTTTCAATTACTCCATTGTTACAATGTGCTAGAACAGAATGAGCTGATTCAGCTGGTTTACCTTTGTCTTTGTCATCAATTTTACCTCTGTCTTGATTTGTTTGCTGCCGAGCTTTAGATTGTCTGCCCCCCTTTTCTCTGAAGTTTCTTCTTCTCGTCTTCTCGCCTTCTCTTCCTCTCGATGGACCCTGGCGTGTCTCTTTCTCTCCGTGCCAAGTAGGCAACCTCTTTAGAAGATGAAGGGACTGTCATCTTCTTTTGAAGGAGGAGAGAAAAAAAACTTTTCTGGAAAATTTCTCTTGAAGGAGAGAAAACAAAAAAATCTATTGCTGGAAAATATAATCAATTAAAAGGGTAGAAACTCTTGCTGGAAAAAATATTCTGAGTTTAAAAACTCTTTCTGGAAACTAAATCTGCTCAAAAACTATGAAGACTGAATTTAAATGGACAAAAAGTACTCGTTGCTATAAACTGATTCTGCATAAAAAAAATGTATTTTTTGTTTGTGAAAATGTATATAAAAAGATGATATGAACCTCATGTAGGATATGACTGTGAAGACCAGCAGCTTTGCTGACTGCCAAGCTCCGATGGTTTGAGTTTGGATTTATCCGTTTAAATCAACCTTCCATCAACTTTGTCGCCATGCAATAAAAATCTTTTCTAAATGTCATGTGACATGCTGCTCCCGAATCTAGCAACTAATCATCTCTCCATGAAGTAAATGAAACATCAAATATAGGCTTTCGGCCATCTACTGTTGCCAATGTGCTAGAACAAGTAGTTGAGCCGATTCAAATTCGGTTCTCCTTGTCTTTGCTCTTCGTCATCAATTCCACTGGCTCTGATTTGTTTGTCAGCGAGCTTTAGGATTGTCCGCCTCCCTTCCGCGTTTCTTCGTCTCTCCGCTCTCTTCCTCCGGATGGACCCGGGCGTGTCTCTTCTCCGGCCAAGTAGGTACTTTAGAAGATGAAGGGACTGTCATCTTCTTTTGAAGGAGGAGAGAAAAACCAAAACTTTGCTGGAAAATTTCTCTTGAAGGAGAGAAAACAAAAAAAATCTTTTGCTGGAAAATATACTCAATTAAAAGGGCAGAAACTCTTGCTGGAAAAAATATTCTGAGTTTAAAAACTCTTTCTGGAAATTAAATCTGCTCAATAAACTTTTGCTGAAGACTGAATTTAAAAAAACACTCTTTGCTATAAACTGATTCTGCATTAAAAAAATGTATTTTTTTTTTTGTTTGGGGAAAAAATGTATATAAAAAGATGATATGGAATGGTGAATACGGAATGTGAATGGAAGGGCGAAATTTGTGAAATGGTGATTGGGGGGGGGGGGGGCGATATATAAAAGGAATGACTATGGGAGGGGGCGCAAATATATATGGGAAATGGTATTGAAAAGTAGAAGGGGGCGCATATAACAAATAGAGGTCATGTCCATACAACGCACATGACAACGTTTTAAATATAATAAAGCACAGCGTTATAATAGAGGGAGACAGCGCATATGACAGCGTAATAACACAGCGTTATAATAGAGGGAGACAACGCATATGACAGCGTTTTAATGTAATGAAACGAGTGGAACGAGTGGAGGGGCGTAGGTGAATACGGTGACAGCGCTGTAAAGGTGGAGGGGCGGACAGACCTCCAGATATCAACGTATTAAACACACTGCAAGGTATTAGTAACGTATTAATAATGCAAATTATGGCGTTCGACGATGGAATGTTAAAAAAAGACAGCGTATTTATATATACAATGAAACTCACGTGGTACGACAGCAAAGCTGTAGACTCTCCAGCGTATATTATAACGTTGTATGTCAATACAACGCATACCAAACCAAACCAACCGATTATAATTTGAAACGACAGCGCTGGAATAGTGTTACAAAAAACAACGCACAGATAAAAACATGGTAATGACTGTCAATGCATGTAACGAGGGCGAACAGTAAAAACGTGGTAGTGAAGCGTTGTATGGATTTATGAATGGAACCCGAGCGGTATTTTCATATATCTGACAGTGCGTGGAATATAATGAGGCGTGTATTCAAAAACGCGTGAATGATGGTGTATGCATGCGCTGTAAGGAGAGGGCCGACGGGCCAGGAATATTGAACGTTGTATTCAAATGTGGTAAAAAAATACTGAACGATGTATATGGGAAGGCACTGAATGAGGGCGGACTGTGTATATATGCAGAGGAGTGGTGTTATAAAATATGGAGGTCGATATGTATGACAACGCTGGATTATGTTGTATGTTATTGAACGCTGGAGGGGCGAGTGAGGGGAGGGGAATGGGAATGCAGGCAGGAAGAGGAAGTGTATGAGGGCGCAGGGATAAATGGAGAGGGAGGTGAGGGCGCAGGAAGAATGGAGTAGGCCCAAAAGGGCGTTAAAAAAAAATTTGAACTTGAATCTGCAGAAGACAGAGTTGCAGGACTGCTGGAATGGCAGAGCCTGCAATTTGCAGATTGACAGAGCCTGCAGTCTGCAGGAGCTGGAGCTGCAAATGTCAGTGCTATCTAGGGAAAAAAAAATGCGCATTAAATGCTTCAGCGGTACGACGAGCGTAAAAACATTATGAATAATGATTCCATAAAGCGGGCAGGGAGTTACACCAGCCGTGCGTAAATGCTGTGGGCCGTCGATACCATGTCAAACCAGAGGCAATTCTCTAAACTAGAATGCTATTAGCCTAAGAATGTACACACAGATGGGAGGTGAGGCTATTGGGATTCAGCTCCCAATGACTCTTGGCCTTCCTTATTTCCTAATAATAAATAATATACAAAAATACATATGCACACCCATTCATAGGATTAGGTGTCAACATTTGGAGAACAAAATTAGCCTTAATGAAACATTGTAGCACTGGATTGGCAGACTCTTCAAGATGATGCACATTGTATCAAAGGGCCGTGATAATTCAGAGGGTTTATATGAAGTAATGTACCTAATTAGTGTGGTGTATATATATAGACACACAAACACATATGGAACCCTAAGGTAATTTTATGGAGCTAACTTATCCTCGCAACTTTCATGTTGAGGTGGATAAAAGAAAGGGAAGGCTGACATAAGGTGAATCGAAACAGAGATTTTATTTTTTTGATGAGGTTGATCGAAAATTGTATCGGCCCGTTTCTGCTCAAACTATCTGGGGTCCTAAAGGGGATCCTTGAAGGGCTACTGCTAGGTCAAGGGCAACAATGGAGCAATAGCCGACTGTCACCTCGGTTAAGGCTCCCTACCCTTTACGAACTTTCACTGATTGGAGGAGACTCGTTGTAAGAAGAATCACAAAATGAATGGATAAATGATAGGATGAGAGGTGATCTTGGAAGCCTATTCACAAAAGAGGCTCAGATATATGGCTTGCTTACTAGGGCCAAAATCTAGAGCTACAGCTCATTGGTTGATCTAGGGCCAAAATAATGACTGATACACACCCTCAAACCGGATTTACAGAACTCAACCAAATCTAGGCCTAGAAACCCCAGCGTTGCCCCTGAAAGGTTTTGCGTTAGCCTCTGAAGCCCTTGAAAGCCTGTGCGTCAGCCTTGGATGGCCTCCAAACCCTCAGCGCTGCTCCAGAAGGGACTGCATTACCCCAGAATAGGTGACGTAGTCACTACGCTGCCCCTGAAGGTTCTCTGCGTAACCCCTGAAGGGTTTTCTGAAAATTACGCTGCTGTTGCCTTCCTCTGCGCTGTCCTTGAGCTGATCTCTTCAATGCCTCTTGTGTATTCTAGACCCTGGGATCAGATCATCCCCTTGGTCTAAATTCCCCTCTCTGCAGTTGAAACACTTCTGAGTATTCTTAGCAAACTCTGCCCTAGAATCTCAGCTTAGCCTCAGTGCTCTGTCTCTGTGTTTCTTTACAAATGACCCCAAGCCTTTCCTTTACACTTTTATTGTTGACAAATCAACAACCATGATCAGATCTTGAATCAATGGCTAATATTAAAAGAAAGCTTGATCCGTGTGACTTAAGACAATTTCGTCACATGTTTAATTAAATTCACTTTAATTGTTTTATTTTCTTAAATTTTAACTTAGGAAATACATTAAAATAATTAATTAATTTAATATCTCCTAAACTAGATGAAATTACCAAATCCATTTTTGGGTCTTGTAGATTAGGTGAACTCTAGTCCTTCCTCAAAATTTGGGACCTAGAGCACAACTGATGCTACCACAAATACACAAAATCTCAAGAACAGAGATTTTGAGATCAGGTGAACTCTAGTCCTTCCTCTCCTCCTCGAACCTCACATCCCTACTAATCACCACTCTCTGTTTAGAAGGAATGAAGATCCGATAGGCCTTCAAAGTCTCGCTGTAACCCATAAAGATACCCTTCTCTATGATGGGTTCCAACTTCGTCCTTTGCACCTTGGGGTTATAAGAATATGTGAGACATCTAAAGATACGAGGATGTCCCACATGAGGCTTCTGTCTAGTGAAAGCCTCCTTAAGAGTCATATTCCCCAATCCTCTGTGAGGACTCCTGTTCTAAAGATAAACAACCATATTGCAGGCCTCAACCCACATAAACAAAGGCAACCCCTAATCATGAATCATCGCTCTAGCAGCCCCAACAGTAGTTATGCTCTTGCTCTCAGACACCCCATTCTGTTGGGGGTTGTGAGGAACTGTGAACTCTCTCCTAATGCCCTCTTATGCACAGAAGTCAGAAAACCCACCATCAGTGTACTCACCACCATTGTTTGACCTCAAGACCCGAATCTTCCTACCTGTCTGCTTTTCCACAAGAGCTTTGAACTCTTTAAAACGACTGAAGACCTCACCCTTAGTCTTCAGGAAATATATCCAAGTCCTCTTAGAGTAGTCATCAATGAATATAACATAATGCTCATAACGACCCAAAGACACATGAGACATACGATCACTAACATCAGTATGAATCAAGTCTAGTATACCTGTAGATCTGTCGTCGCTCGGTGGGAATGGTAAGTTAGTGTACTTAGCCAAAGCACAACCTCTGCAGACCTCATAATGTTGGACACTGAAATCAGGAACTCCAATAATGCTCTCCCTCAGAACTCTCAAAGCTCCATGATGCATATGCACCATCCTCTGGTGCCGTAACTCGCACAATTCTGTACTGCTGGTGGTACTAGTGTGAGTGCTACCAAATGTGCTACTCACCAATGCTCCTGTCGACTGAAAACTGAACCTGTATAGTTTCCCAGAGCAGACTCCAATCACTTTGGCTGAAGTGATGTAAGCTCCCTTGGGATGCATCAATACTTGCCCTCTTGAGAAAGTGACGTCAAACCCCTTCTCCTCCATAGCAGACACTGAAATCAAGTTCTTCTTCATCCCCGGAACATACAAAACATCCATGACCTTCAAAGGAGGCAAAGGCTCCCTATCAAAGGTCACAGTCCCCACACCAACAACTCTCACAGTGCGGTCATCTCCTTGTACAATCTCAATATCAAGTGCCCTCTCTGCAAGCTCTGAAAAGAACTCCCGTGCACTTGTCATATGGCAGGAAGCCCCGCTGTCTATGTATCACACATCGGATGATGTACTCCTACTAGATGTAGAAGTAATAAATGCAAAGTCCTTGTCAAAATGTGAAGTAAACTGCTCCACCTTTGCTGAAGTTGCAATACCCTTCTTCCCCTTGTTTTTCCTCTTAGGACACGTAGTAGCATAGTGTCCCATCTTTTGACATGCCCAATATTTGACTTTGGACATATCTGTGTCTTTCTTCTTCTTCTTTTCCTTTCCCTTAACCCCATATGATGAGGCCACTTTCTTGGCCTTCCCTTTGTTCTTCTTCCTGGCTATCAAGGCTACATCCTCCTCATCTGCTATCTTCACCCCACCACTGCCAGTCTTTCGTATCTCATGCTGCACACAATGATCCCAGAATCTGTCCCAATTGGGAAGATTCTCCCTAGAGGTAACAACATCTCCAAAGACCTCCCAAGACTTGGGAAGTCCCGCTTCAGCTATCTTGACTAACTCTGTGGGTACAACTGCCTCACCAATAGCAATCAAATCATCACATACCTGTTTGACCCCGCCAAGATAATGAACTACACTTTCAGCTTTGTCATCCTGATTTTCTTCAATTGTATTTTGATTACCAACTTCCTGCTCTCATTGGTACTCTGATAGAGAGTGGTTAGAGCTGTCCGCATATGATATGCATATGTGTTCCTCACTTGAGGAACCACATGATCCTTCAGACTGTCCATCAAAATCCTTTGTGCCTTTGCATTATTTTTTGTGAATTCAGCAAGTTCATCTGCAACAGTAGGAGGTACAACCTGTTGCCGCACTATTTCCCAAACTGCTCCCACCTCAAACACTCTCCGAATTCTGTCCTTCCAAACGACATAGTTGGATATCCCATCCAACTATGTCAGTCTGTCCTCTATCCTTAAGAACATGGCCATGACTGTCGTCCAAAATTTACAAAACCAAGAAAATGCAGAAATGAACTTTCCAGCACACCTTGCTGTCCCAAAAGTTCAGTCTGTGTGAAATTTCACCTTGCTGTCTCAAAATATCAGTTTGCTGTCCAAACTGAGTACGGAGTTTGCTGTCCAAAAATTTAGTTTGGTCCAAACCATTGTTTGTTGTTCAAACTGCAATTTTCAGCCAGTAGCTCTGATACCATGTTGAAATTTGATCACTAAAAAGTTTCTTGCAATCCCAGCCCGGTTTTAATTGCACCTTATCACTCCCAATTAGTTAAATGCTCTTTCCCATAAACATACATTTAGCATATCGAATTCTGGAAATGAAATTTTCAGATTAAAACACATGGGATTGTCAACACACGCTGAAAATAAATATGGACATGAACAAAGTAACAATACATAAAAAGACACACAGATTTTGGTCAACTTAGACTCAGGAAAAACCCCTTCAATCTTCTCTGGGGAAATCTTGTTAGAGAGCTCTTCAAATTTATTTATCTTTCAAGTTCAGGAAAAATACATTTGTAGACAAAACAAAAAAGTAAAATACAACTTATCTCTTCAGCCCAAAACTCCTTGAAAATCGTGCCCAATTTGCCTTGATTTCCATGCCCACTTGAAGCTGAAAATATGTACTGTATTGATATAGACTGTACTATACAGATTTCCGTACCGCTGTACAGACTATACGAATTTTTAATTTTTTTTTTCAAAAACTTCTCTCGAACAGCATGCAGCTGACAACATTAAATGATGTTCATATTACCTTCTGCCGTCTTCTATGCCTTCATTTGCGTGCCCAACTTTACCCATAAATCACTCCTTCAGCTTGCTGCAACAAATTTCTCCTTCAGAAGTTTTCTCCAGCTCTCAGCCTCCTTTCTCCAATCTGCTCATGAAGAATGAATGCAATCTCTCTTTTCTTTACCCCCTTTTGTTTCCCTAAATGACTTTTGGGCAACCCTAAGATCTAATGGCTTAGATTCATTTAGATGAAGGGATGAGAATAAATGTGCATTTAATTCTCACTTTTTATTTTTTAACTCACCCATTAAATAAAGTGCCCACATTGTACTTTATGTCGAAAGTCACTTTTCCCTTTATAATTTAACATTGACTTTACCACTTATAAAGTCACTTTCACTTTATAAAGTCACACTTACGAAAAAAAATTATTTTGGACACTTTTCCCTAGGTAGAGACCAACCCATGGGAAACCGCTTGTCCAAGGTACATTAAAAATCAACATAGCTATTAGGACACTTAGTAGCATAGTGCCCAAACTCGTGGCAATGGAAGTACTTGGTCTTACTCAAATCCTGCTTCTTCTTCTTCTTCTTGCCCTTTTGACTGGACTTGACCTTCCCTTTGCCTTTCTTGCCTTGGGCTTTGCTTAGCAGAGCAAAGTTCTCCTCGCCCTTGGTCTCTGTTGATGTGCCATCTTTAGCCCTTCTCTAGATCTCTTCCCAACTAGGAAAAATTTCTCGACCATTGACATTGTCCTGGGAACTATACTAAGACTTATGAAGTCGTAGTAGAACAAAACTCACAAGGTCCGTCTCAAGGACAATGACACCGACACCACCTAGCTCATCTCGAACCCGAGTGAACTTCAAAAGATATGAGGCAATGGGCTCTCCTTATCTCATTTGGATACTCGTTACCTTCTCTGTAAGAGCAATCTCCCTGACATTACTGGTACCCTAAAATAGTTGTAAGATGGCTTGAAACATCTCATATGTTGTCTTCTTCTCATAGAGATGGGGAATGATATGATCTTTGGCCCCCTCTAGAATGATCCTCTTTGCCTTGATATCATTCTTAATATGTTGGGCCAACTGTTGGGGATTTTGTGGTGGCGTTATAGCGTTCTTGACAAACTCGCCCACCCCATTATCTTCGAACAATATTGTGATCCTTTGCTTCCATGAGGAAAAGTTAGAGGCTCCCTCTCAACAATTATCTGTTCTTAGTCCTTTGTATGCCATCCTCTTTGTCCAAAGAACTACTCTTCACAAACTGATCTTGTTCTTCACAGATTTGATCTCCTTGGTGCTGGTCTTTACACTGTTCTATGCTCTGCAACTGCTATGATGAACAATCTAAAACTAGTTTCTTTTCAACGAGACAAATTTCTTCACAACAGATAAGTAGCAGAATAAAACACAGATAAAGAACACAGTCACCCAATTAGCACAATAATCTTTCATGGGAAACCCTGTTGATTTTTGTAGCATCCGAAAGTGTTCCAAGTCTCAAACTTTGCAAGTAAGCTTGGACAACAACATTCCAAAGAACCCAGAAACCGTTTGTGGAAATTCCACTCGGTTCATGACTTATTAAAATAACTAATTATTTTAATGAAGTCCCTAAGTCTAAACTTAGGGAAATGAAATAATTAAAGGGTATTAATAAGTCAAAGTGTGAATCTTTTAGAAAACAAGGATCGAGTCAAGTTTTAATCTTAGCCATTGATTAAACTTCTAATCTGGGCCGTTGGTTCTCCAACGAGAAGATTATAAAAGAAGGCTTGAGGGTCATTTGGAAAACAAGTTGAGCATACACTTAGTACCTGAAGGAGATCGATTATGAAGTAAGAGAATTTGATTTCAGTGGGAGAGTTGCAGGGCGAAGGGTGAATCTTCTAGATAAAGTCACGGATCACCTCCAAGTTAATCTTAGCCCTTGATTATGTTTTAATCTTGATCGTTGAAGGTTTAACATAAGAATATAAGAAGGAAGGTGATGGGCCTATGGAAAACACATTAAGATACTTGAGCCATTGAACATTTTTGAATTTGTGTGAGAAGACACAACTTTTGATTAGAATCGAATCACTAGGGAAAGGTTTGCTAAGTGATTTGGATTTAGTGATCAGATTCAGAGAGGGGCAGAAGCAAAGACTGGTCAGGAGGACCAGGGGTGCATTTCAGAGAGAGGCAACAATGATGCAGAGAGAGAGCGCAATTTTCTGAAGAGGTGACACAGTCCCTGCAGGAAATCAAGCAGAAGCAACGCAGTGTGTCTTGGAGTCAGCCCGGAGATAGCTAGAGGCTGGGGTTTCTGAGCCAAGAGGGCCAAAATCCAGTCTTAGATTAGCTAGATTAGTTGCAGAGGAAGGTGACGCTGTTCCTCAAGCTTGCCCACGTAGGCTTACGCAGTTCTAGCGTAGGCAATCACGCAGAGGCAGTGAAGGCTTCACTAACGCTGTCAGGTCAGTCGGAGACTTCCAGAGTGAGGTATATCTCACATTTTTCACCAGATTGTCTAGATTTCTCTGGAGGGTTTGCCGGATGTTGGCACCCTAGTTGTACTTAAGATTCTTCTGCTTAATAAGGCTAACCCTCAGTTTTGCTGCACCAGTTTTCTCGAGTTGCGTTTTTTCGGGGACTTAGTCCAAAAATCACTGTCAAATGTGGATGTTTTTCATGGTATTTTGTTCAGATTGTTTTAGCACTTAGATTTATTCCGCAACATTATTTGTGCAGAGTGCTTCATAAATTACTTTTATATTTCACTGTAATGAAATAATTATGAAACATAATAGAAGAAGTAATTCAGATTTGTTGCAGTAGGAATCCAGATCTAGGATTTTCCACATGGTATCAGAGCTTATTCAAGCTGAAGTGCAGGTGAAAGACAAGTGAACTAGTAGATCAGCGTTGTAGAGTTTGGGATCTGCGTAAGCAACAACAGACCCTCCTAGAAATTACGCTGGCCAGGCCTTCCAGCGCAGAATAGGCTCCCTCTGAGAGAGTTGACAAAGGGGTAAGCTTTTTCAGTTGCAGAAGAGACAGTGTAGCAGTCCAGCGTAGCTAAAGGACATAGTTATTGCACAACAGTAAGAGCCAGTGCATAAGTGTTATAAAATTTCTGAAAAACACAATTGGGGATTTCTTTACCTTAGAGGGATTCTTACTCAAAGAAACTCAGCTTTTCCCGTGCAGTTGCAGAAGCAGTGACTTACTCCTCAAGGAGTGCGTAAGTCTAGCTGAGAGAGGGTTAGAGGAAGATATTGACAAGTTGAGGAGATGGCCAACAATGGACTGTGTGTCCAAGATAGATTGGAGGGTGCCTCCAACTATGTTATTTGGAAATCAAGGATAGAATTTCTCCTTGATGAGCATTATCGAAGGCCCTCATATAAAGTGCATGCGCAGAACCCTTGGATGCAGCACATCTGAGACAATTCAAGAAGAATATGGGAAGAGCCAAACGATTGATCCTAGATGGGGTGAAGTATCATATCGTACCCCACATTACAACAAAGGCCACTGCTAGAGAGATGTGGGTAGGTCTCGAAAAGTTATACCAAGGATATTCCGAGCAGTGTTTGGGGAGAGCATTTTGACTCCTTCTTGTCTCGTATTTAGGATACCCGAGATGAACTGTCAGCAGTAGGAGCTGCTCCTAGAGACTCAGAGCTGGTAAGGCTCACTCTAAACTCGGTTTCAGAAGACTATCATGTCTTTGTCCAGAGCATTCTGGGCAGAGAAATGCTTCCGGGATGAGAAGCAATGTGGGCAGCCTTACAACAAGAAGAGTTGAGGAGAGACCTCGTCAAAATCCATTTGGAGGATGGGAGCAGTGGGTTGAAAGTCAAGAAGGAGGAAGAAGATAACACTGCCCTTGCATCAAAGGGGCAACAGATGCAGAAGAAGAAATATCTATCCAAGATCACGTGCTTCCGGTGTGGGGAAATGGGACATTATGCCACAAAGTGTCCTCTTAAGAAAAAGGATAAAGAGGAGAAGGAAGATCCACAAGCAAGAGCTGCCAAGATTGAGGTAGAGAAAGATTGTGCTATGTTAGCTCACATTCTGAAAGGAGAAAAGTGGGTTGACTTGGAGTTGTAGATCCAGAATCTACAATATGGCAGGATCCTAGAGTATTTCCGGGCTTTTGGATCACATGTGAGCTATGACAGCCTAAAGACAGTAGCAGGATGGAAAATTGCAACAGAAGATGAGAAGACAATGTAGTGGCTAGCAGTACTAGAACCTTATCAACGCAGGAGGGGGCAACAACATCAGCAGTTGAGCAATAGCAGCGCAGTGCACACTAGTGCAGTGCAGTACAGTGCAGTGCTCACGCAGTGCAGAGCGGCAACAACGCAATATTTTCAGAGAGCTAGTGCTGAAACTAGCAGCAGTCAATCTTATTTTTCAGTTGTAGATTTACTTGTCTAATTTCGGATGTTTTTCTGTTACAATCAACAACAATGCAACAGTGTAGTAGCAGCAATAGTTGAGCAATAGCAACAGATGAGCAACAATAGTGCAGTGCACAAGAGGTGCAACGTAGTGCAGAGTAGTGCTTACGCAGTGCAAAGAAGTGCTCACACAGTGCAACTGCATAGTTGCAGAATTAAGAGGGAGTTGCAGTAAAGTGGCAGTTGGCAGCAACATGTAGAGTCAACAGCAGTACAATTGCAACATTTTTTTGTGTAGTGTTAGTGAGAAGCATCAAGAGCACAACAACAGATGTTCCAGAAGTCAGAGCAGCATATTGAGTTGTTTTGCTAGAGCACTTCCTCGATGTTACACAATATTTTGTCACTGTCCCTGCAATCCCTCGCCCCGCATATTGGAGGGTCTTTCCCGTGACCTGTGTGCAGTGTCATACTCTGCAAACACCTTCATTGCATCCTTCTGCATAAGGACATGATTTCTCCTGTTGAACATTTCCTCAGAAAGCACTCAAAAACCTATGTTTTGGCATTGGCGCGGGTAGCCAATTCACCCCTCGCGCCAATAGGGAAGGTTTGCACTAGAGCCCACACCAGCTGGCGCTTTGTCTCTTTGTTGTACCCACGCCAACCTTTTTGGGAATGTTTTTTAACAAATTGGAGGCGGAAGTTTCCTTTAACCACCTCAGGAATGACTCATTGCAAGTGGTTAAAATCAATAAGCCACGAATCCCTTCCTTTAGGAAATGGTTGATGGAACATTCTTGGAGGATAGGACTCCCCCCATGATTATAGGAATCCTAACCTCTCCTTCTCCCTCTATATAAACCAACCTTCTCCTTTAACAAAAGCTAGAGCTAAACATATAGCCAAGAAGCTGAACTCAGAGAAGAGACATTATAGCTGAGTAATCACTATAGAGAAGGTTGAACCAAGGAGGATCCCGTAGAGAGAGCCCCGTCTGAATTCCCGACGAGATTTGTGAGACGTGCTCCGCTAGAACCCTACTGGAGGAGATCGCAACGTCGAAGCCTGGTTGTACTTTTCCTTCTTTAAATTAGTATACTCGACTATGATCTTGATTCTATCTTTGTGTTATGTATTTTTGACGAATTGGATTTAGTCTTCTCCAACTGACTGGTAGCTACATATGTGAATAGTATGTTGTGTATCGTCTTCGTTTCTTGTGTATGTGCAGGTATCTGGGCGTGAGAACGAGTGGATCGTGACCTATCGAACCAGGAGCGAGAGGTAGCCATTCTTCCGGGTGACACAACAGCGTAGGACTTCCAGTGAGTTACCTATCAAGTCTTTGTCCATTTGTTAGTTAAGAATTGATGTCATAGCGTGTCTTTTTTGTGGCTAGACCCACTCTAGGGCTAGTGGGATCGCCTCTGTTCGCAGAGGGGATTTACCTCACCAACACTTGCTAAGAGGCAGTGGTGATTTATGGTAGCATCGGATGTGCACGAGCCTTGTAACTTTATATATAGGCTAGGACACATGTATTCCATAAAACTCAGAAATGGTTTTGGAAAATTCCACTTAGAGATGGTTTAATTAAATTAATTAATTGTGTTCTGATGTTTCCCTAACTCTAAACTTAGGGAAACTGATTAATTAAACAATATTAATTAAACTAAGTGTGAATCTTCTAGATAAAGTCATGGATCACCTCCAAGTTAATCTTAACCCTTGATTATGTTTTAATCTTGGTTGTTGAATGTTCAACAGAAGAAAATAAGGAGGGTGATGGGCCTATAGAAAACACAGTAAGACACTTGAGCCATTGAGCATTTTTGAATTTGTGTGAGAAGACACATCTTTTGATCTGAATTGAATCACTAGGGTAGGGTTTGCTAAGTGATTTTGATTTAGTGATAAGATTTAGAGAGGGGCAGAAGCAGAGACTGGTCAGGAGGACCAGGAGTGCATTTCAGAGAGAGGCAACAGTGATGCAGAGAGAGACAACACATTTTTTTTGAAGAGGTGACGCAGTCTCTATAGGAAATCATGCAGAAGCAACACAGTGTCTCTTGGAGTTAGTCTAGAGATAGCTAGAGGCTAGGGTTTCTGAGCCAAGAGGGCCAAAATCCAGTCTTAGATTAGCTAGATTAGTTGCAGAGGAAGGTGACTCAAGCTTGCCCACAGAGGCTTACGCAGTTCCAGCATAGGCAATCACACAGAGCCAGTGAGGGCTTCACTAACGCTGTTACAACTAGGGTGTTCATCATAGTCTATGCTCTCACATTTTCACCAGATTTTCTAGATTTCTCTGAAGGGTTTGCCAGTTGTTGGCACCCTAGTTGTACTTAAGATTCTACTGCTTAATAATATTGTAAATTTTCGTAGATGTTCTATGCTTGATGCAACTTTACTTTTATCCCCAAAATCAAACAACAATCACATAAACAAGAAAGTAAAATGCTGATAGAACATACCAATAGATCGACAGAAGACAAGCCAAAAGTACACTTAACTTGATCAACAAAATATATGTGTTGTGGTGCGTTATGGCAGTCTACAGGCTGCTTCAACCAGCGAAGTCTCAATACGGTAAGCCAACCAGAATGTGTCACACAACCCTCTCGGAAAACTCTATATCAGTCAACCCAAACTCAACAAAAGTCAACTCTATCCTAGTCAATGGTCAACGCAAAAACAACAACAACAAAAGTCAACATAGGCCAGTCAAAATCAACATCCAACCTCGATTTCTATGCCAATTTATGCAGGTTGCAGAAATCAGAATTTTGGGAGAGATTTGGGTTAGTTTGACCATGCGTTGACCAAAGTCAACGCTGGTCAAATCTGCGCTGAAAACCCTAGGTCAAAACATAAAATTCCTCTGCTGCGTTTTCCCACGTATGAGAGAAGAAGAGCCTCCAAGGTGATCGAAGCAATCAGATGATGAGGGAGAAATGTGTGATGAGTGATGGATCAAATGACCTCCTATGTTGACCTATATATATCGATGAGTGAGGGTGTGTGACAAATTTGTTGGGGCTTCAAGCCTACATTTCAATTTTGGCTGACCTTGCACATAAGTGGAATTAATTCAAAATAAATTTTCTGCTCATCAGATCAATATGATCTTTAGATTGATCTTGAACCTCTCCGAAAGAGGAATCCAATAAAGATATTGGCATCTTCATCTGAGCATCACAACATGGAGTTTGGACCTAGTTGTCCAAAATTAACACTCCCTCTTAACTAGGGAGAACTCCATCCACTTGTGCCATCCAAACATCGTGCGTCATCCCGCTGTAACTTGCTTTGCTGGCTTCTTTATTTCAGAACAAAAGGTAAATCACAAAGACATCACTCCTGACTGACAAATTCAGCCCAGAGGTCCAAAACCTCTATAGGACTCAAAGGAGTCACATATCAACCCGAAGTCAGTTGGAGGTCTGAAACCTTACTAGGCTTTATCCCAGATCAAGTGGTTGGACACGTGCCATCCTAGACATAGAGAGTACGACAATCTCTGATGCGTCTATTGGTCTTTGCTACTGGTCTCTAGCTTTTCCCACCTCACTGGCCAAATGAGAGGTACTTCCCATGAGTCCGGGACTCAATGGGTAGGATGCATACGGGGCACAGATCATGAGAGGTGAACCAACTCAATATCATAACGGTGGGGCGGAAGCACACCAACAAGGTTCGACAAGCCTAGCCCTGTGGTTGCTTATAGCTCCAAGAAGCTATCCTTTAAGCCCCCTGGAGCTCTCAGAGCTCATTGTCCAACAGGACCCTCAACATAGGGTCATTCCACGATTCCAAGATTCTCATGAAAGTTTAGGAACTTGACCTTCCCTAAGGGCTTTGTGAGAATATCCGCGACCTGCTTATCAGTTCTAATATGATTGAGCCTTACGATGCCTCGTTGTACCATATCTCGGATAAAGTGGTACTTGATATCAATATGCTTGGATCGATCATGGAACACAGGATTCTCAGACAACCGAATCCCACTTTGGTTGTCACAGAGTATCACGTTGGTATCTAGCACATGCTCGAACAACTCACTGAAGAGCTTTCACAACCAAATTGCTTCACAACAGGCCATACTTGCTGCAATGTATTCGGCCTCAGCAGTGCTCAAAGCCACCGACTTCTGCTTCCTTCTCATCCAAGATATCGAAGCAGACCCAAGTGTGAAGCAACATCCAGATGTGCTCTTACGATCCACCACACTGCTAGCCCAATCGACATCAGTATATCCATGGAGTGTCACGCTCTCGGCAGTGTATCTCAGCCCATGGTTTATCGTGCCCCGAAGATATCTCAACAGATTCTTGGCACCAACCCAGTGAATTTGATGAGGATCAACCATGTGTTGACTCAAAGTGTTCATTGCAAAACATACGTCCGGATGGGTGTTCACTAAGAACATCAGGGTCCCTACGAGTTGATGATACTCAGTAGGATTTGCTAGCACAGCGCTGCCACTCATCTTCTTAAAGTTGAGCTCGATCGGTGTCGACACGGACTTACAATCCACCATTCCAAATCTTTCCACTTCACAATATATTTTCCTTGAGAAAGGAAAATCTCACCAGGTTTCTGCTGGACCTCCAGGCCTAGGAAGTAATGCATCAATTCTAGATCCTTCATCCCGAACTCAGAAGCGAGCTCCCTCTTACATTGATGAATGAGAGAGTCAACACCTGTCAGGAAGAGGTCGTCCACATACAACACCAAAATGAGAGGCTTTTCTCTATCAACCTTGAAGTAAAGGTTCGGATCAACATTACTACGAGTGAAGGCCAGCTTCATCAGTTAGCTATCTATCCTCTCGTACCAAGCCCTAGGGGCTTGCTTCAATCCATAGAGGGCCTTCTTCAACCTGTAGAGATGGGTGTCCTGATCCTGGATTTCAAATCCCAGAGGTTGCTCCACATACACCTCTTCCTTTATCGCACCATGTAGAAAGGCGGGCTTTACATCCATCTGATGAATATTCCATTCTTGCATAGCAACAAGGGCTATGATAGATCGGATGGTGGTATATCGAGCCACAGACGCAAATATATCATCATAGTCTATGCCTTCCTTTTGAGAGAAGCCACGGGCAACGAATCTTGCCTTGAACTTTTCAACACTACCATCAAATCCATGCTTGATCTTATAGAGCCATTTCGAGGTGACAACTACTTTGTCCTCTGGTCTCGGAACCACATCCCAGACATCATTCTTCATAATGGACTCATATTCTTTGAGCATAGCATCCTTCAAAGGATCCAAGCTCAGATTGTACGATTATACTCATGGCTGCTAGATACCCTTGGTATCTATTTGGCTTCTTGCTTTCACGGAATGTCCCCCTTGGGGCCATATGATTCTTGGCATCATCGAGAGTGTCCCTGAGCCATGAGGGTCTTCTCTTCATTGAAGGAGGTGGATCAATAGGGTCCATCAGTCCTTCAACATCGGGCATCGTCTCATCCTTCGATTCTTCTTGATTTCTAGGCCTTACTTCATGATCTTTGTCAGAGCTCGGAAGATTGATTACTTTCCTGAGGGAAGCATCTTCATCAAAGGTAACTTTGTGGCTTATCTCCACTTCTCTTTGACCAGGCACATAGACTCTATAAGCCTTGGAATATTCGCTGTAGCCCACAAACATTCCCTTCTTCCCAGAAGCATCCAGCTTGCTCCTCTTCTCTTTCGACACATGAAAATAAACGAGAACCAAAAACTCAAAAATGTGAGACGTCAGGTTTCTTACCAGAGAAAACCTCTTCGAGAGTTTTGGAGTCCAGAGCGGAATGCATGGCACGGGCAACTTCCACAATGGTCCTGTTCTTTCTTTCAACAACGCCATTTTTCTCAGGAGTATATACGGTTGTGGTCTCCCACTGGATGCTAGCTTCTCTGCAAAAGTTATTGAACTCATTCGTCTCATATTCAGTGCCATTATCGGTCCTCAAAATCTTGATCTTCTTCCCTGTTAAATTTTCCACCAAGGCTTTGAAGGTATGGAATCACATGGAAGCCTCATCCTTCTTCTTTAAGAAGTATATCCAGGTTTTGCGAGAGAATTCATCTATGAACGTCATATAATAGGAACATCCTCCCATGTATGTCACGGGAAGCATACCAGACAAATCAAAATGTATCAATTGCAAGACATCAGATGTCCATGTGACAGTCGAGGGAAAGGTCCCCTTGTATGCTTTCCTTCAGAACAACCCTGACATACACCTTCATGATCATTCTTGAATTCAGGCATCCCCATCACCACCTTCCTTGCTTCGGGAAGGGCTTTGTAATGAAGGTGTCCAAACCTCCGGTGCCATAGTTCAGTCTGTCGGATAGTATCACATGTCATAGCTCCTAGTGGACTTCGTCCAACCTGGTAGAGTATATCAACTCTAAACCCACTTGTGATAACTTCCTTGAAACTCTTCTTCCAGATGTGCACCTTCCCATCAATGAATGCCACATTGAAACCTTTGTCTTCCATGGCCGAAATAGACACAAGGTTCTTCTTCAAATCATAAAGTACTTCCTTAAACCTAGTGAGGGGGGCCTTGAGGCACCACTATCTATCAACCAGACATCCATAGTGTTGGGTGGAGATGCAGCAGAGAGGGCAGATACAAGAATGAATTCATTTCTTTTATCATCAACAACATTAGATTCCTCATACCTGGAATTTCGCGACCTTTCGAAAGGTTGCCCATTTCCACCAGAGGGAGCCTTCCTCTTCCCTTTGAACCTGTTGTTCCTTTGATTTCCATTCCTCCGGTTGTTGTTGTTGTCATCATGCCCAGGAGAATCCTTCTTGAAAGGGCATTCTTTAGCATAGTGGTCGGTCTTGTGACATGCGTAACATTTTCCTTTCTTTCGTTGGGCCCGTGCTCTTCCTTTGTTCCTCGGACCACCATTGTTCTTCTTCTTAGCACGAGCAGTGAAGGCAACATTTCCTTCAGTTTCATATTCCTTCATCCTTGTTTCCTCTGGTACGCATCTCGATAATATTTCGACAAAATTAGGTATCACATCGTTATTGAGAATGGTAGTATTGAATACTTGCCATTCGGAGGAGAGACCTCCAAGTGCGGTGAAAACCATTTCTCGATCGGCTAGTGTCTCTCCAGTGGCCAGAAGTTTATTTATGATTTTGATCAACTTAGAAAATATGATTGGACGGATTCATTCCTGCCTTTCTTCAGATTCTTCTGTTGGTTCTTGAAGTAAAGGACTTGATTTGAATTGTTGGCCTTGAACATGTTGGCCAACTTATCATACATCTCCTTGGATGTTCCCAACTCAGAGATGTAGGCTACCAGACTCTTATGAATTGAATCCCGGATCATCAGCTTTGCTTTGATTTCCCGCTTTTTATATTTTGACTTGGTGGCAGTAGGTGCAGATGATGGAGGTTCTTGGATTTTACCTTGCACATAGTCCATGACATCTTGGTCTTCCAACATTAGATCCAAAGTCATCTTCCAGGCATGGAAGTCTTCCTTCCCAGTCAACTTATTATCAGCTTTGAAGCCATTATAGTTTGAGGTACCCATGCTCTTCTTCGGTGATTGCTACAAACTTGGGCTTTGTCGTCACCTCAGCTTTGATTCCATGTAAATTTTCGTAGATGTTCTATGCTTGATGCAACTTTACTTTTATCCCCAATATCAAACAACAATCACATAAACAAGAAAGTAAAATGCTGATAGAACATACCAATAGATCGACAGAAGACAAGCCAAAAATACACTTAACTTGATCAACAAAATATGTGTTGTGGTGCGTTACGGTGGTCAACAGGATGCTTCAACCAGCAAAGCCTCAATATGGTAAGCCAACCAGAATGTGTCACACAACCCTCTGGACAACGCTATATCAGTCAACCCAAATTCAAAGAAGTTCAACGCTGTCCCAGTCAATGGTCATTGCAAAAACAACAGCAGCAAAAGTCAACACAACCTGGTCAAAGTCAACGTGTAGCTTTGATTTCTGTGCCAATAAATGCAGACTACAGAAATTGGAATTTTGGGAGAGATTTGGGTCAGTTTGACCATGCGTTGACCAAAGTCAACGCTGGTCAAATCTGCGCTAAAAACCCTAGGTCAAAACAGAAAATTTCTTTGCTGCGTTTTCACAAGTGTGAGAGAAGAAGAGCCTCCAAGGTGATTGAACCAATCAAATGATGAGAGAGAAATGTGTGATGAGTGATGGATCAAATGACCTTCTACGTTGACCGATATATATCCATGAGTGAGAGTGTGTGACACATCTGTTGGGGCTTCAAGCCTATATTTCAATTCTAGCCGACCTTGCACATAAGTGGAATTAATTCAAAATAAATGTTCTGCTCATCGGACCAAGATGATCTTTAGATCAACCTTGCACCTCTCTGAAAGAGGAATCCAATAAAAATATTGGCATCTTCATCTGAGCATCACAACATGGAGTTTGGACCTAGTTGTCCAAAATTAACAAATATAAACCCTCAGATTTGTTGCACCGGTTTTCCCGAGTTGGGTTTTTTCAGGGAGCTAGTCCAAAAATAACTGTGTCGAATGTGGATGTTTTTCATGGTATTTTGTTCAAGTTGTTTCAGCACTTAGATTTATTTCGCAACATTATTTGTGTAGACTGCTTAAGAAATTAGTTTGATATTTCACTGTAATGAAATAATTATGAAACATAATAGAAGAAGTAATTTAGATTTGTTGCAATAGGAATCCAGATCTAGGATTTTCCACATTATGCAGTCCAGCGCTGGGACTGCGCAGAGAAACACGCAGACAGGCACAGTTTCCAGCAGAGGTTGATCAGGTTGTCGGGAATTTTGTCTCAGCTGTTTCAGATTTTATTTGCTAGTATTTTTCCTTGTAAAGATATCATTTGCTGAAGAATTAATAAAACGCTCATTTGCTGCACCGGTTTTCCCACATTGGGTTTTTCTGGGGACAATTGTCCAAAAATAACTGTGTACATGTGATTGATTCTTGTGCTTATGTCCTTTACTGTTCATTTCTCTGCATATGTAATTGTGAATGTTGCAGTAGTATTTATTTCGATATTTGCCAGAAGATTTCTGAAAAATAACTTATTGAAATAATAAGTAGGAGGAAAAAATCTATCACTGCAACTATATAGTTTTCAGATTGAAAATTTCACATGATATCAGAGCCAGAGATAAGTAACAGGAAGGGAGAATTGACTAGTGAACAAGAGTCTATTGTTGCAGCAGCAACGTAGAAGCGTTAATGCAGTTCTCCAGGACGGGAAAGAAGCATGACAAAACATATGGATCACGATGTCTCTGTTTTGGCATCCAGACTTGAGGAAGAATTTGCTTGCGTATCAAGCACTACTTCTTCTGATGTCTGGTATATTGACAGTGGAGCCTGTGCTCACATGACTGGAGTACGACACTATTTTTCCGACTACCAAGAAGAGCAGATTAATTTTAAAATAACCATGAGTAATAAAGCAAACTGCACTCCTGTAGGGAGAGGTACCGTAGTTTTTCAGACCGAGGCTAGAAATAGAATCTGGGCCACTAATGTATTGCATGTGCCTGGGTTGGGGATGAACTTGTTCTTAGTGTCTCAGCTTTAAAACTGAAGTTACAATGTCTACTTTATTGGCAATAGAGTCTACGTCAAACATCCCAGTTGGAAGAAGAAGGCACAAATCAGGGTAAGAAGCAACAAACTTTACAAGTTGCAGCTTTAGTGTCCAATGGCACTGGTCGGCAGCGCAAATGAAACAGACATGAGTGAGCTATAGCACAGAAGAATGGGGCATTTGCATCATGGGACATTGAGAATTCTCTAGAAGACTGTTACAGGTGTTCTAGAGCTGAGCACTAAACGAGATGTTGTCTGCAAGGGGTGCGTATTGGGATAATATGCCAAGGCAACATTTCTGAGAAGCAACAATAGGACCAAGGGTGTATTGGACTTGATACGCTCAGACATCTGTGGATCGATGTCTACTAGAGCTCTTCGTGGTGCCGAGTACTTCGTCACCTTCATTGATGTCCATTCCAGGAAAATCTAGATCTACTTTTTGGAGACCAAGGATGAAGTCTTCAGTCAATTTAAAGAGTTTAAGGCTCTGGTTGAAAATCTGACAAGAAAGCGGATCAAGGCATTGCGATTAGACAATGGTGGTGAGTAGATGGATAGGGAATTCATTGGATTCTACACAAGGGAAGGCATCAAAAGAGAGTGGACAACTCCATACAATCCGGAGCAGAATGTTGTGGCAGAAAGGAAAAACATGACTATTGTCGAAGCAACAAGGGTGATGTTGTATGACCAAGACATGCGCAAATTCTTGTGGGCTGAAGCGTGTAATACAACTGTCTACATTCAGAATACCATCTCTGTCACCATTGAAAGACCACGCCAAAAGTGGCCTTCACCCTAGGCTAAGCCCTCAAGCGCAGCCACTTTCCACCTCAAGGTTAGACAACCATGGCTGGCAATGAAGGAGAAGAGGAAGAAGTTGGAGATGACTGTGTGCAGGCATTCCAGAGACAGAACTGAATGCAAGATGATTACATTCTAGAGCAGAAAGTCGTGGAAAGCAGGGAAGCGTGGTTCATGGAGGAGAAGGCCTTCAAAAGATCCTGCGAGTTGCGTTCTGCTACACAGTTTGAGGAGGAGCGTCTGGTTCAGCCCCAACAACCAGCAGCAGAAAATTCAGTTGCCCCTCCAAGGCATAGAGATCCAAGGATCATGTCTCTTGAGGATTTGCAAGAGGGAGAGCTAGTAAATCCACCCACCACTAGTGGAAGAACGAGCAGGGAACTTCGACAGATTCTGATGGATGCAGAGGACTTTGTCGGAATCCCCCGAAATGAGACAAGACAACGTAAGCAACCTGAGAGGTATCAAGCCTTGGTTGCTCAAGTCGGAGAACCTTCCAATTTTCGGGAAGAAGCTCAGCGCCAGGTGTGGGTTGATGCAATGGTGGAAGAATACAGTTCCATCATGACGAATGATGTCTGAAAAGTGGTCCCCAGACACCGGGAGAGATCAGTGGTAGGATCCAGGTGGATCTAGAAGATCAAGTATGCTGCAGATGGTAGCATCGAGAAATTTAAAGCCAGGTTTGTGGCGAAGCGGTATGCTCAGAAGGAAGGGATTGACTATGAAGAAACCTTCGCCCCAACAGCCAGATACACCTCTATCAGATATGTGATATCTCTTGTTGCGCAGATGGGATGGGAAATTCATCGGATGGATGTTAAGACGACATTCTTGAATGAGGTGATAGAGGAAGAGATGTATATAGAACAACCAGAGGGCTTCAAGATGCATGATCAAAAGAGTCATGTGTGCAGATTGAAGACAACGTTATATTTGAAGCAAGCTCCTAGAGCTTGGTATGGTCGAATTGACAGCTACCTGCAGAAGATAGGATTCGTCAAGAGTGATGAAAATCCCGATCTCTACTATTTGAGAGTAGGGAGTGAGCCGTTGATACTGGTTTTGTATGTAGATGCTCAATTTTTGACAGGATCATCAGGGCTCATCACAGACTGCAAGAAGAATTTGGCTGAGGAATTTGACATGAAGGATCTAGGAAGGATGCACTATTTTCTGGGGTTGGAGGTTTGGTAGCAGAATGGGGAGATATTTCCTGGTCAAGGGAGATACACTACAGAGATTTTGAAGAGATTTCAGATGGATGATTGTAGACCCATGACAACTGCAATGATCACCAACTGGAAGAAAATCGACACGTCCGAAGATTATTAGGCTGATCCTACGTTATATAGGTAGCTCATAGGATCGTTGATGTATCTGGTAAATACAAGGCCAGACATCTGTTATGCTGTAAATACCCTCAGTCAGTTCACCGTAGAACCTAAGAGGGCTCATTGGGCAACAACTGAGCATGTTCTCAGGTACCTTCAAGGAACAATCGAGCTTGGATTGAAGTACACCCGTAGCAATGATGTCAGGTTGAGTGGTTTCACCGACGCAGATTGGGATGGAAGTTCAGCAGATCAGAAGAGTACCAGTGGGTACTGTTTCAGTCTAGGATCAGGAATGACTTCCTTGTGTAGTAGGAAACAGAAGTCCGTAGCACTGAGCTCAGCAGAAGCAAAGTATATGGCAGCCAGCACATCTTTGTGTGAGGCCATATGGCTTCAAAAACTGTTAGTGAACCTATTCATGGAGAAAATGGAAGCGACCAGTATCTTATGCGATAACTAGAGTTGCATCAAGCTCTATGAAAACCATGTGTTTCATGATCAGTCGAAACATGTTGACATCAGGTGTCATTTCATCAGGGACTGTGTACAACATGGAGCTGTTCAGTTGCAGTACACTCCAATAGGAGAACAGGTGGCAAACATCCTCACAAAAGTTCTAGGGAAGACTAAGTTTGTCTACTTTAGAGAGAAGATGGGGATGATGAAGAATCTCTTCCTGTAGCAGGAATGGATATTATCAGTATTCAGAGGGAGCTGTTGTACAAATGCAACAGTGACAGTGGCAGTGTCAAAGGAAGCAGTACAAAAGACACCATCGCAACAGATGAGGGGCAACGTCCAGAGATCAACAACATAGAGGGTGCTTCAAAAGCAGAGCAACACGTAGCAGACATATTGATATATATTTTAATATTTTTAATATTTTTAATATTTTGATGCATATATGTCAACAAAAACATGTAGAATGATGAATTAGACATAAAAAACATAAAAACATAGATTGAATCATATAACATCAATCATCTAGAAGTTATAGTCTTCATCAACCACGCCCACGAGTTGGAAGCAGAGAACATATTGACTCTTGAGTCTCGCAAATCATCAATCTCAAGGTTTCAAGCTTTCAAAATTCAATATATAACATTTATCATCATTGATATATAACATTTATCATCATTGATTTCAAATTTCAATATCTAACATTTATCATCATTGATTCATTGATTTCAAAATTCAATATACATTTATCATCATTGATATATATATTATAACATTTATCATCATTGATATATATATTATAACATTTATCATCATTGATTCATTGATTTCAAAATTCAATATACATTTATCATCATTGATTCATTGATTTCAAAATTCAATATATAACATTTATCATCATTGATATTATATAACATTTATCATCATTGATTCATTGATCACCATATAGCTTTCATGAAGCATCATATTCATAATTCATAATGACTTGTAAACAGTAAACTTATAAATGCCAACTTCATTAAAAATTTAAATATATGAAATCAGTAGCAAGTCAAGTTTCAACTGTTCAACTGACAACAACAAATAGAAAATAGTAAACAACAAATATATTTTATCTGGCTGGCCCCTTGCCACGCCCACGAGAAATGTCTAATTTCTGTGAGCCACGAGGAACTGTTGGTCTTCTAGTACTCTCAGGAGTACCATGACCACGACCAGAAGGTGGAGGCTGGATCTGCAAAGGAACAATAGTGTGATATCGAGGAGTGGCACTGGCACTGGCACCCGCACCGCTACCAGTAGATGGTGGGACTGGCCCTGTGTGTGGCGGTGCTGCTGATGCTTCATCATCATCCCTATAAAGTTCTGCTTCCAATTCTTCTAGATGTAACGTGCCGTCCTCCAAATTATCATCCTCTGGGTTGTTGTCCCAGACTCTGTATGATTGATCCTCATTTGCCCGATCACAGTAATGGCTCAACAAGCTCAAGTTATAATGCACATAAACCAAGCTTTCAGCTCGGTTTTCATTCAGCCTATTTCTTCTCACATTGTGTATAAAGTTGTAGGTGCTCCAACACCTCTCTGCAGAAGAAGTGTTCACAACTTGTGAGAGAACTTTTTTAGCCAACTTTGGCAAAAGTCCCATGCCGCCATATGCTTCCCACCATGTGAGAGCATCGAATCTGCCCCTGTCTTCCATTGCATGGAATGAACCAAAGTTAGCAGTGCAACTGAAGTATTTGCCTAATTCAAGGCGCAATTTAGCACACTCTTCCCTGTCAGGTACCAATTTGTCCAATGCCTTCATGTACCCTTCTTGTACCTCTGGATCCGTGTGAGGTTTCACCCTAACCCCACCTCCAGGTGCAGGTTGGCCCAACCAAGATGGAGAGTAATATTTTGGCGTAAGGATATATGCCAAAGCATGTAGTGGAACATTGAGTTTATTTCACCGTGCACACACACAGTCATGAATCATAGCATACAAAATGGGATCATTATTCTTAACAATATCTTTTATTTGCCCCAACATGCTATCCATCTGCTCATAAACCTCTCCAATCACCGGTTTATCAGTATCTGCAAAGCGAATCATGTTATAAATGGGCTTGGTAAAACTCACAATTTCCCTCATACGTGCCCAAAACTGAGGGTCAAGGGCGGTCTCCTCCACATGTTCAAAACTTTGCCTGTCAACCACTGTTGCCGCCCTGTCCTTTAATAGCTGCCAATGTGGGCTTGATACCATTGCAGCTAATGACTCTCTTACCTTCAAAAGGCGCCTGAAGGTGAGGTAATAACTAGCAAATCTAGTTTTTCCTATTTTCAACAACTCCAATTTGGAGTGAGTACGGAAAAGCCCATGGGTATTGCTATGATTTGTAATAAATTTGATCATTTTCTTACCTCTCTTGTACAAATCACCAAGCCATTTGAACTGATGTTGTTTGTTTTTTATGATATCATGCATCAAAGGTTCATTGTGTGAACCAAACACCCAGACCAAAAAATGTTGGGGTATTTATCCTCAACAATTGCTCCTGCTGCCTTACAGTTAGCAGCATTATCAGTGATGACCTGTATCACATTGTATGGCCCAGTCTTTTCAATTATATCAAGTAATGGTTCTGCAATGTTAATGCCAGTTTTGAATTTATCTGAATAATCATAAGCTGCCAGGAAGACTGCACCACTAACCGACACAGCCAAAACATTTATCAATGGTTTTCCTTTTACATTGGTCCATCCATCAGAGACAATGGACAACCCATGCTCATTCCACGAACCTGTCATTCTAGCCAAAGAATGATTTATTTGAGCTCTTTCATGATCAAGACCCACGGTTCTGGCCTTGTCATACCCAGGGCTTTTGTATCCTTTGGGGGCATCATTAATGGCAGAAACCATTTCATGCCAATAAGGTGAGCGAAGAACATTGAATGGCACCCGACATGCATATAGAAACCGGTAAACTTTTGAATCCACATCATTCCTACACCCTTCGTCTAGGAAATCGGATATGGTTCTACGCCTTAATCCAGTGCCACTGCTTCCGAAACCACTGGCATGGGTGGAAGTTGAATGTGTTGGGCTTGAATCAGCGATACCCTTAGATCTTTTAGATGATCTCTGTATGGCAACCCCCTCTTCCTTCCTATATATCTCTCTCTGTGGTGCTGGCACATAAGTACAAACTTTGATTCCAAAATTTTTAGTTCCATCTCCTGGCATTATCCCACAAAGGTGCCTTCTCAGACGAGTGTATGAACCATGGTATTGTTTATTGCAATGGGGGCAAAAAAATTTAGTGGTTCCACCACCTTTCCCTCCTTCTTGTTTCTGAACATATTTCCACAAAGGATATTGGTCTTGTTTAGTTGGGGATTCTAGGTTCTCAGGGTCTCCACTCCCCACTTCCTCCTCAGCATAATCCTCCTCTTCAGGATTTTCTTCAGATCCACCATAACTCTCCTCTTCATCCTCCTCTTCTCTGATTTGTCTCTTTCTTCTAGCACTCTCCAACACCATTATCACAAAGAAAGGAACCAACATGAGGAAAATTCCTAGCCATATAGCCATGATGGAAACAAGTTTCAAGTGTCTAGAATCTAGCCTGCAAAACAAATAGAAAAATGCCAAATGGGAATAGGAAAATGTGTTAAAATTGGACATGGGTCTAAACTCCATGTTGTGATGCTCGGATGAAGATTACGATATTTTTATTTGGATTCCTCTTTCGGAGAGTGTAAGATCCCTTATGGAATTTATCTTAATCCGATAAGCAGAATATTTATTTAATTTATTATTTATAATAAATTATATGTATGTGATCGACCTTAGGTTCCCCCAGCGGATGTGTACACCTCAGTGTATATAATGGTCAAAGTTGGAGGAAACCATTTCACACACTCCTTTGCATCTTCCTCTTCTTTGATTTCGTACGAGCTCCTTGGAGGACGATTTCAAGCTCACACATGGGAAGAAGGAAAGAGTTTGTCTTGACGAAAGAAGGACGCGATTCTTTGATGGGATTTCCAAGAAGTTTGACCGGCGTTGACTTTGGTCAACGCTTGGTCAAGAAAGTGGAAATTTATTGGAGACGCCGATTTTTGGGAGGCCGTCTCACATTGGCTACAAGAACCGGGTCAAGGTTGACGATTGAATTGCGTTGACTTTTATGTTAACACTTTGCGTTGACTTTACAGATGATGATTGTTTCAGGAGTTATTTGGGTGGTTGATTTGAGGATTGTTGTGACACATTCTGGGTTGGCTGATCAAGGAGACTTTGCTGGTTGAAGCATCCTGTTGACTGCCGTAACGCACCTTCACATTCTCCTGTTTCTGGTTTGTCTTCTATAGATCCACTGGTATGTTCTATCAGCATTTTACTTCACTGTTTGGGTGATTGTTGTAATAAAAGTAAAGTTGCATCAAGCATAGAACATCTACAAAAATTTACATGGTATCAGAGGTGAGGTGAAGACAAGCCCTTACTTATAGCAATCACCATCCAAGAAAAATGGGTTCCACAAGTTATGACACTTATAGCAATCACCATCTAAGAAAAATGGGTTCCACAAGTTATGACTTCAAGGAGAATGAAAAGCTGACTGGAAGGGATGACTTCCATGCCTGGAAGATGATATTAGATCTCAAATTGGAAGACCATGATCTCATGGACCATGTACTGGGTAAGATACAAGAACCTCCATCCAATGCTACTGTTGCTGCTAAAACCAAGTATAAAAAGGGAGAGATCAAAGCAAAGCTGATGATCAGGGAATGCATTCATAAAACCCTGGTGGCCTACATCTCTGAGTTGGGTACATCTAAAGAGATGTATGATAAGTTGATCCTAATGTTCAAGGTAAACAATGTAAACAAGGGCTATTCTTCAAGAATCAATTGAAGAATCTAAAGAAAGGTAGGGATGAGTCTGTCCAAACATACTTTCTGAAATTGACCGAGATTATGAACAATCTGCTAGCTATTGGGGAGACAATAGCCCATCGTGAGATGGTACTCACCGCACTTGGAGGACTCCCATATGAATGGCAAGTATTCAACACTACCATTCTCAATAATAGTACAATTCCTAACTTTGACGAGCTACTGTCCAGATGCATGCAAGAAGAGACAAGAATGAAGGAATATGAAAATGACAGAAATGTTGCCTATGCTGCTCATTCTAGAAAGAAGAACTCTAGTGGCTCTAAGAACAAAGGAAGAACAAGGGCCCAAGGAAAGAAGGGCAAGTGTTTCACTTGTCATAGGCCTGGTCACTATGCCAGAGAATGTCCTTTCAAAAAGGATTCTCCCGATAGTGATGACAACAACAATAACCGGAGGAATGGAAATCAAAGAAACAATAGGTCCAAAGGAAAGAGGAAGGCACCCTCTGATGGAAACAATCAACCTTTCAAAAGGTCTAGAAACTCCAGGTATGAAGAGTCAAATGTTGTTGATAAAAGAAATGAATACATTCTTGTATCTTCTCTCTCTGCTGCATCCCCGCCCGACACTATGGATGTCTGGCTGATAGATAGTGGTGCCTCAAGACACATCACTGGGTTCAAGGAAGCACTCTCTGACATGGTTGAAAAGGATACTAATCTGGAAATTATCCTTGGAGATAATGCCACATATCCCGTAAAAGGGACAGGGACTGTGACCCTCCACTTGTCTCAAGGACAAGCCCTACATTTGCAAGATGTACTCTATGTACCAAAATTGAAGAAGAACCTTGTGTCTATATCAGCGATTGAAGACAAAGGCTTCAATGTGGCATTCATTGATGGAAAAGTACGCATGTGGAAGAAGAATCTTAAGGAAGCTATCGTGATTGGTTTTAGAGTTGGAACACTCTATCAAGTTGAAGGAAGTCCTCTAGGAGCTATGACATGTGATACTATCCGACAAACCGAACTATGGCACCGAAGGTTTGGACACCTTCATTACAAGGCCCTTCCCAAAGCAAGGAAGGTGGTGACAGGGATGCCCGACTTTGGAAATAATCATGAAGGTGTATGTAAGGGTTGTGCCGAAGGAAAGCATACAAGGGGACCTTTCCCCTCAAGTGTCACAAAGACATCTGATATTTTGCAACTAGTCCATTCTGATCTATCTGGTATGCTACCTGTGACATCCCTGGGAGGATGTTCTTACTATATGACATTCACTGATGACTTCTCCCGCAAAACTTGGATATACTTCTTGAAGAAGAAGGATGAGGCTTTCATGTGGTTCTGTACCTTCAAAGCCTTGGTGGAAAATATGACAGGGAAGAAGATCAAGATTTTGAGGACCAACAATGGCACTGAATATGAGTCAAATGAGTTCAAGGACTTTTGCAGAGAAGCTGGCATTAAGAGGGAGACTACTACTGCCTATACTCCTGAGCAGAATGGCGTTGTTGAACGAAAGAACAGGACCATTGTGGAAGCTGCCCGTGCCATGCTATGTGACCAAGGTTTACCGAAGTTTCTGTGGGGAGAAGCTGCGAATACTGTTGTATACATTCAAAACCGATGCCCTCATTCCGCCCTGGACTCCAAAACTCCCGAAGAGGTTTTCACCGGTAAGAAACCTGATGTCTCACATTTTAGAATTTTTGGATGTCCTATTTATTTTCATGTGCCAAAAGAAAAGAGAAGTAAGCTGGATGCTTCTGGGAAGAAAGGAATGTTTGTGGGCTACAGTGAGACTTCTAAGGCCTATAGAGTCTATGTACCTGGTCAAAGGGAAGTAGAGATATGCCATGATGTCACTTTTGACGAAGATGCTTCCCTGAAGAAAGTAGTAGATCTTCCAAGATCCGAGGAAAATCATGAAGAAAGGCCTGGAAATCAAGAAGAACCGCAGGATGAGACAATGCCTGATATTGAAGGACCAATGGACCCTATTGATCCATCTCCTTCACTGGGAAAGAGACCATCATGGCTCAGGGACACCCTCGAAGATGCTGAGGGACATGCTGCCCCAAGGGGGACATTCCGAGAAAGCAAGAAGCCATGTAGATACCAAGGGTATCTGGCTGCCATGAGTACCATTGTACAAAATGAACCCGGATCTTTTGAGGAAGTCGTAAAGCATCAAGTCTGGAAGGATGCTATGCACGAAGAATATGAGTCCATAATGAAGAATGATGTCTGGGATGTGGTTCCAAGACCGAAGGACAAATCAGTTGTCACAGTGAAATGGCTCTACAAAATCAAGCATGGTTCTGATGGAAGTGCTGAAAAGTTCAAGGCAAGATTTGTTGCCCGTGGCTTCTCTCAAAAGGAAGGAGTAGATTATGATGACATATTTGCACCTGTGGCACGATATACCACCATTCGATCAATCATAGCCCTTGCTACTACGCAAGGATGGAGTCTTCATCAGATGGATGTGAAGACCGCCTTTCTGCATGGTACAATAAAAGAAGAGGTGTATGTAGAAAAACCTCTGGGATTTGAAGTTCAGGATCGAGACACTCATGTCTGCAGGTTGAAGAAAGCCTTCTATGGGTTAATGCAAGCACCCAGAGCTTGGTACGAGAGGATGGATAGTTACTTGATGAAGCTGGGCTTCACTCGAAGTAATGCTGATCCGAACCTTTACTTCAAGGTTGTGCAGGAGAAGCCTCTCATTCTAGTGCTATATGTGGACGACCTCTTCCTGACAGGTGCTGACCCTCTCATTCATCAATGTAAGAGGGAGCTCGCTGCTGAGTTCGAGATGAAGGACCTAGGACCGATGCACTACTTCAAGTTGAGTGGCAGCGCTGCTGGGCTCGTATTGGCAAATCCTACCGAGTATCGTCAACTCGTAGGGGCTCTGATGTTCTTAGTGAACACCCGTCCAGATATATGTTTTGTAGTGAACACTTTGAGTCAACAGATGGTTGAGCCTCATCACTTTCACTGGGTTGGTGCCAAGAATCTTCTGAGATATCTTAGGGGCACGATAAACCATGGGTTGAGATACACTGCCGGGAGTGTGACACTCCGTGGATATACTGATGCCGATTGGGCTGACAGTGTGGTGGATCGTAAGAGCACATCGGGATGCTGCTTCAATCTTGGTTCTGCTTCGATCTCATGGATGAGCAGGAAGCAGAAGTCGGTGGCTTTGAGCACCGCAGAGGCCGAATACATTGCAGCAAGTATGGCCCGTTGTGAAGCAGTTTGGTTGCGAAAGCTCTTTAGTGAGCTGTTTGGACATGTGCTAGATACCACCGTGATACTCTGTGATAACCAGAGTGGGATTCGCATGACTGAGAATCCTATGTTCCACGACCGATCCAAGCATATTGATATCAGGTATCATTTCATCTGGGATATGGTACAGCGAGGCGCCATAAGGCTCGATCATATAGGAACTAATGAGCAGGTCGCGGATATTCTCACTAAGCCCCTGGGGAAGGTCAAGTTCCTAACCTTCCGTGAGAATCTTGGTATCGTGGAACGACCCTATGATGTGGGTCCCGTTGGACGATGAGCTCTGGGAGCTCTGGGGGGCTTTGGGGATAGCTTCTCGGAGCTATAAGCACTCACGGGGCTAGGCTTGCCGAACCTTGTGGTGCTTCTACCCCACCGTTGTGATTATTGAGTTGGTTCACCTCTCATTATCTGTGCCCCGTATGCATCCTACCCATTGAGTTCAGGGCTCATGGGAAGTACCTCTCATTTGGCCAATGAGATGGGAAAAGCTAGAGACTAGTAGCAAATACTGATGGACGCATCAGAGATTGCCGTACTCTCTATCTAGGATGGCACGGTCCAACCACTTGATCTGGGATCAAGTATAGTGAGGTTTCGGACCTCCGCCTGACTTCAGGTCAGATGAACCAACTTCTGGTTGGTTGGAGACTCTTTGTGAGTCTGATAGAGGTTTCGGACCTCTGGGCTGAATTTGTCAGCCGGGGGATGATGTCTTTGTGACTGACCCACTTCTGTTACGAAATAAAGAGGCCAGCAAAGCAAGTTACGGCGGATGACGCACGATGTTTGATTGCACTGGTGGATGGAGTTCTCCCTAGTTGAGAGGGAGTGTTAAAATTGGACAACTAGGTCCAAACTCCATGTTGTGATGCTCAGATGAAGATACCGATATTTTTGTTGGATTCCTCTTTCAGAGAGGTGTAAGATCCATATAAAATTTATCTTAATCCGATGAGCAGAACATTTATTTTGAATTTATTATTTATAATAAATTATATGTGCAGGTCGGCCTTAAGGTTTTACACCCCCAGCAGATGTGTCACACACCTCAATGATGTATATAAATACAGTCAACTTTGGAGAGCATTTCACACTCACTCATCACATCATCTTCTTCTCTTCTGATCTAGTACAAGCTACTTGGAGGACAATTTCGATCCACACGTGGGAAGAAGGACGAATTACTACAGCCAAGGAGAAGGACGAAATTGCTGTAGCTAGGGTTTCCACGAAGGTTTGACCAGTGTTGACTTTGGTCAACGCATGGTCCAAAGAGGCTGAAATTTATTGGAGACTTCGATTTTGGGAGGCCATACACATTGGCACAAGAACCGAGGTCAAAAGGTTGACCGAAGTTGGAGCTGCGTTGACTTTGATGTTGCTGCCCTGCGTTGACTTTTCTGTACAGCGTTGACTTTTCTGGAGTTGACTTGAGTTGACTGGGTCACTGATTTGAGGATTGTTGTGACACATTCTGGGTTGGCTGATCAAGGAGACTTTGCTGGCTGAAGCATCCTGTTGACCGCCGTAATGCACCTTCACATTCTCCTGTTTCTGGTTTGTCTTCTATAGATCCACTGGTATGTTCTATCAGTGTTTTACTAAACTGTTTGGGTGATTGTTGTAA
>CM076573.1:179512452-179643820 GCA_034641835.2 Pinus albicaulis | reverse complement strand
GTTGGAACACCTTCCTCGCCAAGTGGGAGTGTTGATTTTTGTAGCATCAAGAAGTGTTCCAAGTCTCAACCTTTGCAGGGAGGCTTGGACAACAACATTCCAAAGAACCCACAAACCGTTTGTGGAAATTCCTCTTGATTCATGACTTATTAAAATAATTAATTATTTTAATGAAGACCCTAAGTCTAAACTTAGGGAAATGAAATAATTAAAGGGTATTAATAAGTCAGAGTGTGAATCTTCTAGAAAACAAGGATCATGTCAAGTTGTAATCTTAGCCATTGATTAAACTTCTAATTTGGGTCGTTGGTTTTCCAATGAAAAGATTATAAAATAAGGCTTGAGGGTCATTTGGAAAACAAGCCGAGCATACACTCAGTACCTGAAGGAGATCGATTCTGAAGTAAGAGAATTCGATTTCAGTGGGAGAGTTGCGGGCCGAAGAGTTTGCAGAAGCAGAAGGAGGAGGGAGTCAGAAGTGATCAGAAGAATTAATAAAACCCTCATCTGCTGCACCGGTTTTCCCACATTTGGTTTTTCCGGAGACAATTTTCCAAAAATAACTGTGTACATGTGATTGATTCTTGTGCTCATGTCCTTTACTGTTTATTTTTCTGCATATGTATTTGTGAATGTTGCAGTAGTATTTATTTCGATATTTTCCAGAATATTTCTGTAAAACAACTTATTGAAATAATAAGTGGGATTAATAAATCTATCACTGCAACTGTATAGTTTTCAGATTGAAAATTTCACAAACCCAACTGGGAAAACCCACTTCTTGCTGTATAATTTATTGATAAACTTGAGCAATTAGACCTCTTACAAGACAATCTATTTCAATAGAAAACACACTCGTTCTCACTAATTACACTTCGCTTGAAACACCCTGCAAGCAACTTGACCCAGCTCTTACTTCCTTGTGCAATCTCTGCTCGATTTCCTTGCGCAGGAAATCTGAAATTTCCTAGTGCAAATTGGGTCCCTATTATTTAGGCATTTCCTCCTAAATGCTAGTGGCTAGCGCAAACCTGCAACAAGAAAGACTCTCTATCTCAGCGTATTGGCTCCTCCAAGATATGCCCTCTCAACAAGAAGCTCTCCTCACACAAACTCATGCAACAATAATGATACGAATTTGCGCCTTCATCCTCTTTTTATACAATTCGATCCATGCTATATGTGGCAAGTATGAATTTAGAACACGAGTTGAGTTTGACTTGTTAACTAAGTTGAACTGCTAGTTAAACTTGTCCTTTTTTCAATCAAGACTGAAGCTCCTAAACTTGTTGTCTTCTAAATTCAAACTGGCACTTGGAGATCGAGTTAACTGACCCTCCAATCTCTGCGCATATATTTCTTGTCTCCACGAACTCATCCATCTACAAGAACTCGTCCATGTGGAAAGAAAGACTGATCATGGTCTCTCTGGCTAAGGCATGAGCCAGCGAAGACCTACTCTCGCTACTGTTTTCAACCGATGGGAGAATCGCATAGCTCATGAACATCAAAATCAACATCACTACCACCACTGCTCTCTCCTTGTATGTATCTGCGATTCCTGTGATATTAATCGTTTTGCATTAGAATTCTGTGTTTGAAACCTACTGTTTTATGTATATATAATATCAGAAACTTCATTCAGTTGGCTATTTAAGAGTATTCCTTCAGGCACCATATTAAATACAACCGACAAAACAAAGAAGCCAGTTTGGTGATTAGAAATATTCAAATTTAAAATAGGCTTTCTCTGAGTAAAGATGGATCATTTTTGTCTTAATGACACTTGTGTTGCAGGGTTGGTTGTCATTTACTGCTTTCATGATTTATTTGTAAACAGTGTTCCACTGTAGTAGCCATTTTGTAGTTGCATTGGTCAGCTTTATCTGGTTGTTCAAGTGCTGATTCTGTTCACCAAATTGGCACACTTTAGCAGACTGCGAAATCTGCTTACTTGCGCTTCGAATCTCGTCTAAAGTTTGTTTCTCTCCCTTGCTTGGTGTCCAAATTCTCCCACAGCTTCAAAACAGTGAATGAGTGGAAAATATTCCCAAAAGCAAGTCATGAAGTGCGTGGAGGGATTTTTTCGAGGGACTTGTATCTCGAAATCAGGACATGAAATTGGCAAGTGTCTGACATGAGTTTGACTTGTGTTGTGCACCCAGGACATGTCATAGTGGTGTCGTGTCCAACATAAAGGATTCGTGAGATGGTGGGGGGGTGAGGGGACGTGTCATGTTTTATATATATATATCTGTGTGTGTGTGTGTGTGTGTGTGTGTTTATGTATGTAGGAAATTAATAATACAAATTTATTAATATTAATATTAGTATTAACTTTCTCAATGTGCTCTAATGGATTTTGTAATCCTCAAAGGTGTTTTCATATGTAATTTTACTGAATTCCAACTTTGAATTTTCTCAATGTGTAGAGATATGTTTTCATGATTATTTTCTTAATGGAAATGGTAAGGGGTATATTAACAAGGATCTAATTGAATAATATGTGTAGCAATACATGTTTACAATTATCATGTGATGCATTGCCATTTTTTGAGTTGTTCTATGTTTCAGGCACTGTTGAAGTACTGTCATATCCTTCTCTTCAAGTTCTTCATACTCTTGTTGCTCACACTGCGGGTTGCTATTGTATTGCCATTGATCCTATAGGAAGGTAACTTGATTGCCTAATGTTGACTATGTTAAGTATACGTTGTTTCCATTTATTGCCTTCAGTAGCTTTTATGTGATGTTCTTTATGATTGTCATTGTGTCATGTTATTAATATCTATTTATTTTCTTTGGTAGGTCAAAAGGAAAGCATGACTGCCAAAATTCTGAATACTATTTATAAATCAGTCTTGCCTTTCGTTGCTGTAAATAATCCTAATCTGTCATATCTTCCGATCTTATTATGATTTTCCATTTATGTTGTATACAGTGTCGAACATGATGTTCACCAAGCACATAAAGGAGACCGTCCTATGAAATGGTTGAAGCATTTAGTTTTTGAAATCAAGAAACTGAAGTTACAATTCAAGAAGGATATTTCTTTTAGGTTCTTGTAAGAGCTCCTATATAAAGAAATCAATGTTTGAAAATCTCTAAAATCCTTGAGAAAATATTTAGATGTTTATGCCCTTGGAAACTATGATTGTTGAATTGAAGACTTGAGAAAAAGGTTTGAAGTGAGGGTGTCAATCGCTGTGAAATAGCCAATACACTGCTGGATGATATCTCCTGGGGAATGACTGGAGCTGATGGGGGCTGGCTGTATGACCCTGGGGGCAGCAAAGCCATGAGGAACCTATACTCTCCTAGCACACAAGACTGCTTGTGGAAAAGCTGGATGGAATTCTGGTTACTCTGCTGGAGTTATGTGGGAGGTTTAGAAATTTCTGTCTAGGTGTTTTGTTAAGAATTCAGTAATTTCACTTCTCAGTAGATATTTCTTGGATCTAATCCTTGAACGCTTCGAGTGTTTAGGGCTGATCTGAAATATTTAATTACAGTAGTGAACACTTCAGTCCACTCCAAATCACTAGGTTACTTTAATATTCGAACAAGTGTACTTCAATGTCAACAAGTTACAACCCTTAGAGCATGCTTTTTCATGATAATAAGAGATTTGAAATAAGTTTATTTCAACATATTTTACGGCAGTAAGTCTGCCTTGTTATCTTGAAGATATATGTTAAATCTCTTAGCAATTTCATCCCTTTGTTATGTCGAATCGGTATTAACAGCAAGTGCTGGAGTTTACGCAATCAAGAGACAATACACGCTGAAAATCAAATTTGCAAGTACAGAATAATTGGACAGCTGAAACATTTCATTAATATCTAAGAGTTGAAGTTCATATACATAGTGATAGTTTATCGCAAGTTGGTGCAATCTGGTTGTCCAAACCCTAGCTAGGGAAAACATAAAGAACCCTAGCCACCAACTCCTCCTATTGTTGAACGAGGAATCATTACTACGCAAAGCTAGTTTGTAATATCCCCAAAGGGAAATAACCAGTAATACACAGAAATATGCTAGACAGATATATATAAACAAAATGCTGGAACCAGATAACGGAACAAGTACACATAGAATGCCAGAACACTAAGCCATTTTATTAATCTCAGAACACATAGATAGGAGTACAAGATAATCAGAATGAGTGCACCTATCCTTGCCCTAGGCAAGTAGAGACCCTCTTAGAACAAATAATGCCTGCAAATAAGGACAGCGTCCTAGCTGGCTGAAGAACTGCTATGAAGAACAGCTGCTGGGATGCACTGGAACTATGAGCTGGAAACTAGAAAGATGGCTGATCTCAATCCTCCAGAAAAACCCCAGAAAATGTGAAACTGATGCTCCACCACCAGTCAAGCCCTCACAAGTGAAAACGCTGTCTCTGCTAGTGACAGCGCAGAAGACAGATGAAACGCTGGCCACAAGTCCTCCGGATGAGATGACCAACTCCTCAGGGCTGGAAACACTGAAAAACGCTGCCAAACCCTCACACAAAGACCCTGCTCATCAGATCAGCGTCCTCCTCTCCAGACCGCGTCCCATCACCCGCATCCGCGTCCTCCAAGGCTAGACCTGCGGATTCGAGTCCTCCCCATCCAGACCGTCGCTATCTCCGCATCCTCGCATCCTCCAATGACCGCCGTTATCTCTCCAGATCTGCGTCCTCCAAGGCTAGATCTGCTGGATCCGAGTCCTCCCTATCCAGATCTGCTGCTATCTCTCCAGATCTGCGTCCTCCAAGGCTGGATCTGCTGCTATCTCTCCAGATCTGCGTCCTCCAAGGCTGGATCTGCTGCTATCTCTCCAGATCTGCGTCCTCTCTGCCTTGGTCAGCTGGATCTGCGTCCTCACTATTCGCATCTCGAGTCCTCCCCGCCGGATCACAAGGCCCTACCCTCTGACCGTCTCATTCGGATCCGCTACATCCATTGAGAGGGGTATCTCGTTTCAAATCCCCACTCGTAAAACCGCCGCTAATTACCACCGAAATCGAAGGATGAAGCTCGAAAATAACCTTACTGCACCTGTGTATGCACTCGAAGTCCCCCGAAGCTAAGGGTGAAACCAGAAATAACCTTACCAGGGCAGGCACTCGAAGTCCCCCGAGGCTAAGGGTGAGATCTCCGACCGGAGACACTCGGTTGCACTAAACAGTGCTGCAGACCGACTAAACAACCGGCGTGCTGAAGCAGACAGAAGTCTAGCTCTCAATATCAATATCAAATCATGCATGCCAAATGAAATGGAAACCCCTCCTTTTATAGTGCTAAACTCCCTCCAAAACCTTAACTGCGTCCTTCACCCTCCTGGGCCTGCGCAGTTACCCTTGGGTCAGCGTGAGGCCTCCCCTCATACACGTGTGGACCCCTAAGGCCACCCCTTTAAGTTACAACGTCAATCAACTAGGAAAGCACTTTATTTTATAAAGTGAGATGACCCCTCTTATTTATCACTTTATTTATTATTTTTAGCTAAAGCGGTAAAATTAAACAAAAATGAAATATTCCAATTAGCAATGCTAATTAGGAATATTACATAGTTTCTCTACCAAAGATACTTCTTGTCACCTACACTTGAATCCCACAAGTGTACAAGGCGTTTCCTTCTGGCTTCTCTACAACAAGCATTCCCCAGTAGCACTAGGACTTCCAGCTATGGTGCATGAAACTTCTAATATAGGGTCATACTAGGCTCATACAAGCATCTATACAAGGTCAACCGATCAATGAGAAAGTCATCTCCCATGTGTATGGCCATTATGGTACAACCAAGGGTCATCCATACACCATACACCCGTTGTCGCCTGTCACACACACCTAAGTTAGTGAGAAAAGCCCTTAACCCCACAAGGTGTGGTTGGTGGAAAAATTAAGAGATTGGGCTGTCACCTATTCCCAACCCTCTTTGTTTAAGCTCTCTCCTAGGTAAGCTAAGGGGGGCGATCCCTAAATGAAAAGTTAAGTTAAAAGGTGATGTGATGTTTCTAGGGGATGTTAAAGGTCAATTTGGATTACTTGAGATTATGAGCAAATATAATGAGCAATATGAAATGAAATAATCATCAACACATATACAAGACCGGTGCTTTCAATATTGCTTCAAAATAAATTACACTTGCTCCAAAAATGAAATGTTTCAAAGTGAAACACAAGTAACCCTGTTAGTCAAACAAAAGATGTTAGCAAGATATGATATCACATGCAAGATATAAAATCTGCTTTCAAAATATATAATCATGCACAAACCCAAAGCATGTAAGGAAGCAATATATAATGGCTTGCAAAGGAAACAAGTTAAAACCTAAGTCACCTGACATGAGGACACGAGGATTCGAGTGTTCGACACCGACACGTTGACCCGCCGGAATAAGACACATTATATATATATATTTCAAAAATTAGATATTTCTTACACAAATTCTCATTCATGATACAAATTCAAACATAGATCTAGATGTCCCACTTACACAACACTCTTGGGAACTTTGATTCCGTTTCCAATTGTAAAATTTTGTGCAACTGCATTACCAGCAACTCCAAAGTTCTGCCATGTTTAAATCTTTCAGAGTTTGGCTGCTGATGCATGTCGCTCGCACCAACTTGCCATGATGTAATTATTCGCCTTTGTTGTTAATAGAAATATCTAATTCACACAAACAAAAAAAGAAAAACACACATAGATCTAGATGTAAGTTTTACAAATTAACTGCTAATATTGGATTAACATGTTCTTTGCTTAGGTAAGTTATTTTATTCAACCATGTGCCCATTAAATCATTAGCAATCACATTAAACTTTAACTAACGAAATAAGATGAATGATATGTGCTGAAGACAATCCAAGACAGAGGAACACGAGAATATGGTTCAAGCCAAGGGAAAACCCCAAGAAGGGGAAAACCCTTGATCAATCTTCTTATTAAATATATCAAATGTCCAAGAAAGAGAGATATGAGAACAATAATCTAATGTCAAGGTAGACTAGCCAATTTATCTAACATTACAACCTTTAAACAGTTCAATTTTGCACACAAGACTGCAATCTTGATATACTGAAGAGGGTTATGGCTGCTGGCGAATAACTTGTGACCCTTCTAACTAAATCTAAACACTCCCTCTTAACTGCAGCTAGGCTTGACAAGAAGGATCTACCCTTTGCCAGTCCTAAGGGTGAGATCTGTGGCTCATCGTGAAGCAGCATTCTTCCAAAATGCTGCAACCTTTCTCTGAGTCAACAGGAAGCAAAATAGTCGGCCAAGATACCATGAATACCCTCCTAGGCCGTACTACAGTTCACTGAGCTGCTCCTCAAAGTATTCCGATCACTGATTCAAAGGTTACACTCTCTGTCTAGGCAACAATGTACTCCTTGTGCCTGCAGTTTAGAGAGAAGACCCAACACCAAATGTAATGACCCATTCCCAAGTTATTCACAAAATAATATTAGCGTGTGTACGATATAGGCATTTGATAGCTACACCTGCTTATATCGCACACGTCGCACTAGTACACCTACCTGCTAATATCAAGATTACATAAGTTAGGAACTTAATATTAAGATTTCAGATTAATATTAAGTTCAACTAAGTATAAATTATATGAAAAGAACTAATGAAAGAAAATGATATAATAAAATTAACTCCTTGAGTTAAAAGGAATATGCAAATATTAAAGATTAATATTATAAGTACTTAAAATGTAAAGTCCCATACTCCATTCATAAGACGACCGTATAAGATCACCTCCATAAATATATTCGTACCCACATTAATGTGGATCACATCACCATAAAAATATGTAATATCAACATTCAAGTGGATAAGGCCTCGAGAGGAAAGAGACGGTAGGGGAAGATTATTTAAGTTATGTTCATATCCACAATAACAAAAACGAACACACCACCATAAATACATATAATATCAACATTAAGGTGGATAAGACCTCGGAAGGCAAGAGGCGGTGGAGGAAGGTTATATAAGTTATGAAATATGGAGGAGAGGAGGGGTGTTTTTTTTTTGGGGAGAACAAAGAAACGAATTCTGCTTGAGTTAGATAAACTGTCTGAGAAGGAGTCTCTAGGTTCTTGGAATTCTAGGCACGGGGGTAGAGGAGACATTCTTTGGGTCTAGGATTGTTCCTAGATTGGCTGGGAGGATTTGATTGTCTCGGTAAACTGTTCATAGCATCACCAAGAGAACCACCATTAAGTCATCAACTCTATTCCAGGTCTTTTTCTATGTATAGGCTGATTCCTTATGAAAGATTAAATTTTCATTGCTGCTCTTCATTTAACCGTATTGCTGCTGAAATATATGTATACTTAGATTTTATTCATGGAAAGGATGATAGTTGTAGCAGTGATTACCCCGTTGGTCGAATTCACACTAAGTCTATCTCTAACAAATCTCTGAAATTAAGTGGAAAAGTTAGGATAATTACATAGAGGGTTCCTACACCAAGCCTCTCGGCCCTTCAACAAGGTACTCCAACTTTGCTGTAGCTACAACAAGCTGTGCATCCCAGAAAAAAAGGTAAATAATAGTATAAACTAGCACCGAATGGTCCATACATACCTCAGATGTCACAACCCTATTCCTTCAAGAGATCCGCACCAAAACATCAAGACAAACCTTCCCCAAACTCTTCTTTTTGCCCTAGTCCAACGACATTCAAAGGTAGATATGATTCACTCTTCTATCATATCAAATGAGGATGGAGGGTGACTATATATATACAAATAGATATGATGATTTTCCCTTATGGAGGTGAAGCTGACCTTGACACTTTGGAGGCAAATTCTAATTTCAAATTTTCCCACCCTGATAAGGTTATGCTTGCAAAATTTCTTTTGAATGAATAAGTACTTTTACTTATCCAAACTTGGTGATCTTTAGGTCGATTCTGATCCTCTTGAGAAGAGGAGTTTAATCCAAGGATTATCTTCATCGGATAAGCTGTCCAAAGTGGAATTTGGCCCTAGTTGCCAATTTTAACACTCCCTCTCAACTAGGGAGAATTCCACCTGCCAATCCATCCATCATCATGCCATCCTGTTGCCATGAACCATCTTTGTATCTCATCTCTGTTCTGCTCTGCTCTGCTGAACATTGATATGAATAATAAAGAAGAATCAATCGAGAATGAGTCACAAGACCTTGCCACTCTCCACAATCAAAAGTCAGTCCACATAACCATTCAGACTTTATCCCAAGTAATCTAGTTAAAAAAAACATCATACATCCTAGACAAAGGGAGTACGGTAGTACACGATGCGTCCTTCAGTAGTGCTATGATCCCTTTCCAGTTCTCCCAACTCATTGGCCAGATGAGAGTTACTTCCCAGGTGTCCCAGACAACATGGCTAGGATGATGCAGGAACACCAACATTGAAAGAATATATCACATCCTGCTCATAATCACATTTAGGGAAAGGAGAAACTACATCCTACAAACACACATCACAATCACATGTAGGGAAAGGATGAACGCCATCCTACAAACACACGTCATAACCATATGTAGGGAAAGGATGAACCACCTCCTATAGTCACATCTCACAATCATCGTAGGAAATGATAAACCACATCCTACATGCATGCAAAACATCGAGAGTAGGGAAAGGATGAAGCACGTCCTACATGCATGCAAACCAACTGTTGAGATTTTTGAGTGTTTGGAGTAGCATCGGATGTGCTCTAGCTCCCAAAGTGTGTGGAGGGACTGGAGTACATGAGATCTCCAAGACCTAAAAAGGGATTTGAGAAATTCCATCCAGTTTAAGAGAAAATTAATTAATTAATCTTTTTAATTAAGGACCCTAAGTCTAACTTAGGAAAATTAAAAGATTAAAGGTAATTAATTTAAACATGTGATGGAAATGACTTAAGTCACACGGATCAAGCTTTCTTTTAATCTTAGCCGTTGATTCAAGGTTAGATCACGACTGTTGGTTTCCCAACGAGAAAAGTATAAAGCAAAGGCTTGGGATCAGTTGAAGAACACACACAGAGGCAGGGCACTGAGACTAAACTGTAATTCTAGGGCGTGGTTTGCTTCTGGAAGTGTTTCAGCTGCAGCGAGGGGTAGTATTGGCGGAAGGGATGATTTGATCCCAGGCCAAGAGTGCAACAAGAGGTAGAAAAGTAGCAGACTGAGGAGCGTAGAGGAGCATTAGCTACGTAGTGCAGAGGCGTCAGGGCCTACGCAGGCCAAGAAAGGGCAACACAGAGGCAGTAGGAGGCCAGCAGGGCCGACGTAGGCCGAACCAAGGCAGCGCAGGGGCAACGTAACCCTGTCTGGGGTGATGCAGGCCCTTCCGGAGCAGCGCAGGGGCTGACGCAGGCTAGCAGAGCCGATGCAGTGGGCTTCAGAGCAGCGCTGGGGTTTCTGAAGACCGAAAAGTGCCGAGTTCTGTAAATATCGTTTGAGGGTGTGAATTAGTGAGTTTTTCTGTCTTCAGAACAAAGGTATAGCTGCAGTTTTATTTCTTGGTCGGGTTAACCAGATGGTGCCCAGATTTGTTGTACTTAGACTCTACTTAATAATAAAACTCTCCAACAACCAGAAGACCGGTTTTACCGCATTGGGTTTTTCCGGGGGACAGTTGTCTAGAGAATCATGTGTGTCACTTTGTCATTATGCATTTATTCAGTTTAGATCTGTATTTGTGTAGACTGTTAATTTGTTTACTTCGATGTTAATGCTGAATATTTCAGATTAATAACTTGTTTAAGTAGGAGAATTATAACCAGATTTAACAGTAGGGTTTCTGCATAAGTAATTTTCAGAAATTTTCACATGGTATCAGAGCGATTGCAGATCTAGTTGAACCACCAACAAGAAGACTGAAGAATCCTTGTTGCAGAAAGCAACAAAAAAAGCAGTAAAGAAAGCAGCAACAACCGCAGAAAGCCAGATTAGGAAGGGCATCGTAACAGTAGAAGGGAGTAGAGCCACGCAGAGGCGAGAGTGATGCAGTCTCCATGCAGGGCCATGAACTTACTGCACAGAGGTTATATTGGGACTGTCTACTCACGCAGAGGCTAGCTAGGGTGATGCGGTCCTGAAGCTGTTGCTGATTCAGAGTGCTGGAAGCAGTGCTACAGAGCTTCAGTAGTTGCTGGTGGGGTTAAAATTCTGTCGGTTTAGAATTTAACCTGAGCAAGTTGACAAAGAGCGGGAGGAGAACAACTTCTCAGAGGATTTGCAACCAAATAAATCTGCAGATCAATCAGAGGATCGAAGAGAGTTGGTTCGTTTTGATTTGGCAGACTTCCAAGAGAGAATGTCAGTTGTTAGAGGGAGCAGAGGGTGTCTTTCTTGCCAAGGACCCTAGATCTGAGTCTCTAGCATAGAGAGGAGGATTCGTTCTGACAGATCTAATGAGCAGATGGCACCTCACGGACTACGTGATCATTATAGGTTGGACGACTTGTTCAACTTGGAAATCTGGAAGGCCATAATCCTGGTAGTCATGGAGGCATATGGTTTGAGGGAGCATGCAGAGAAAGTCCTGGCCACGCAGACCAATGCAGATCTCCTGGCGAAGCATGAAGAAGCAATGGCACATGCCAAGTGCTTCATAGTGGATGGGATCAAAGATCATGTGGTTCCACACGTAGCCGATAAGAAGACGACACATGAGATGTGGGTGGCTCTGACCACACTATATGAAGGAAGATCTGTCTAGAGAAAGATTCTTCTGGAGAACCAGTTGAGGTTATTCATAATGACCAAGGGGGAGGAGATTGAGCCTTTTCTGTCCAGACTTCAAGTGATTCGAGATTAGCTGACTGGCATGGGGGTGAAGGTGGAGGACGATGTTATGGTGAGGATGGCTCTAAATGTTGTCACAGAGGATTGGGAAACTTTTGTCCAAAGTCTCTTGGGCAGAGCAGACCTTCCCAATTGGGACAATATGTGGGCAATCCTGCAACAAGAAGAAATCCGTCGGATCACCAAGAGATAGTTCAACACTGAGTCGAGCAAAGTAAAGAAGGAAGAAGAGGAAGATGCAGCCTTGGCATCAAAGAGGCAACAAGGGAGAAAGAAGCGTGATCTATCTAAGATCAAGTGTTTCCAGTGCGGGGAACTAGGACATTTCGCCAGCAATTGTCCTCAGAAGAAGAAGGACAAGGAAGCTTCTAGCTCCAAGGCTGCTGTGGCGGATGATGGCTCCGAAGATGACGTAGCCATGAGCGCTCATGAACCACGAAAGTGGGGCGACATGGATCTGTAGAGCAGCTACAAAGTGGTGGCAGGATCCTTGAGTAGCCCAACTCTTGGATCACATACGAGCTACGGGAGCCTTAAGACAGTAGCGGGACAAGTGAAGCAGTGGGTGCAAAAAATCGAAGATGGAGTAGAGGCGGAGTTAGATGCTGAGAGGGAGCAGCGCAGTGCAGATGCAACAACAATGTGGCAACATCAGCGCAGAGGGGCTGATGTGACTTCAACAACGCAGAGCAGGCTTGCTTACACAGAGCAGAGCTGCAGCAGCGCAGAGACTTTAGGAGGACAATGTAGCACAACAGTAGCGTAGGGGACTTCAGTGCAGAGGCAATGCAGAGGAGGTCTGCTTACGCAGTGCAAAGCTGTAGCTGTGCAACAACCTCCAGATGACATCACAGAGCAACAACTTATGGAGCTTCAGTGATGAGGATGCAACCCAACTGACTTGTTTGTCAAAGATTGGGCAGGAGTTTTCAGTTGCTTCTCTCGGCAACTGAGTTGTAGTGCAGCAGTTGGCAGCACGATGCAGCAGATTTAGAGGGAGCTGTAGTACATATGTGGTAGTGGCGATGGAAACATCATGAGCAACATTATGGGAGAGCAGCAAAAGCGCAAAGATGAAGGGCAACAGTTCAAGCATCAGCGCAGAGACCCACACCAGAGATCAGTGTAGAACTTCGGGGTGAAGTGTTGAGATTTTTGAGTGTTTGGGGTAGCATCAGATGTGTGTTCTAGCTCCCAAACTTTGTGGAGGGACTGGAGTACATGAGATCTCCATGACCCAGTAAGGGATTTAAGAAATTCCATCTCGTTTAAGAGAAAATTAATTAATTAATCTTTTTAATTAAGGACCCTAAGCCTAACTTAGGAAAACTAAGAGATTAAAGGTAATTAATTTAAACATGTGGTGGAAATGACTTTAGTCACTTGGATCAAGCTTTCTTTTAATCTTATTTGTCGATTCAAGATTAGATCACGATCATTGGTTTCCCAACGAGAAAAGTATAAAGGAAAGGCTTGGGGTCAGTGGGAGAACGCACACGGAGGCAGAGCACTGAGACTAATTTGGAATTTTAGGGCGTGGTTTGCTAAAAATTCCAGAAGTGTTTCAGTGGCAGCGAGGGGTTGTATTGGCGGAAGGGATGATCTGATCCCAAGCTTAGAGTGCTGCAAGAGGCAGAGAAGCAGCAGACTAAGCAACGTAGAGGGAGCAGCAGCGCAGCGTAGAGGCTTCAGGGGCTACGCAAAGGCTATGCAGGCCCAAAAAGGGCAGTGCGGAAGCAGTAGGAGGCCAACAGGTTTGACGCATGCCCAGCCAGGGCAGTGTAGGGGTAGCATAATCCAGTTTGGGGTGACGTAGGCCCTTCCTGAGCAGCACAGGTGCTGACGCAGGCTAGTAGAGCTGATACAGTGGGCTTCAGAGCAACGCTGAGGTTTCTGAAGACTAAAAAGGGTTGAGTTCTGTAAATCTCGTTTGAGGCTCTGAGTCAGTCAGTTTTTCTGTCTTCAGGTCAGAGGTATAGCTACAGTTTTATTTCTCTGTCAGGTTAACCAGTTGGTACCCAGATTTGTTGTACTTAGACTCTACTTAATAATAAAACCGTCTAGCAACCAAAAGACCGGTTTTTCCACATTGGGTTTTTCCAGGGGACAGTTGTCTAGAAAATTGTGTGTGTCACCTTGTCATTGTGCATGTATTCAGTTTAGATATGTATCTGTGTAGACTGTTAATGTGTTTACTTCGATGTTAATGCTGAATATTTCAAATTAATAACTTGTTTAAGTAGGAGAAGTATAACTAGATTTAACAGTAGGGTTTTTTGCATAAGTAATATTCAAAAATTTTCACACCAACAATAGTAAGAAGTATCCTACATGTGGGGAAAGGATGAACCACGTCCCACCGACATGTTAACCGTCAATTGTAGGGAATGAGCATCCTACATGTGGGGAAAGGATGAACCACGTCCCACTGACATGTTAACCATCAATCGTAGGGAATGAGCATCCTACATGTGGGGAAAGGATGAACCACCTCCCATTGACATGTCAACATATGCCTATATGCATCTTTCACTAGGGTACCCACAATAGAAGGTGAACCACTTATCTGCTCATATGCCATAGGAGAAGGTGAACCAGTCATCCTATGCATATGTCATCAACAATAGGGGAAGGTGAACCACTCACCCTATGGTCGCTTATAGTTCAATAAGTACCCCAAGCCCCCAGGAGCTCCTAGAGCTCAATTCTTCAACCGAGAATCCCTTCATATAGGGAATTGTGCCAAGCTGCTTCCTGAAAATCAAAACTAGATCAATTGGAGCCTCAACAACATACAAATATATATATATATATATATATATATATATATATATATATATATATATATATATATATATATATATATATAGCAAACATATTGATTTACATCATAGATCTTGGTAGCACTTAGTAATCTTCTACTTATTGCATATCTTGATGAAGAAAATATTTGGCTGATCTTACTCCCTCTTAGCCAGGGGGACCATAGCCTAAACTTGTATTTTCAGGGTGCACAGTGTTCATCAGACACCTTGCTCATCATGATATCTGTCCACTTAGACACGTCATAAAACAAGTATGTATTTCGTTGTAACATATTAAGTGATATGTGAAATATTGGATCCTCAGAATCTTCTTCTGCAATACACAACGAAGGTGTGCACAAATGGCTTACCAAATAGGTAACTCAAATGGCTTCATAGTAAGCCAAGCTTACTGCTATATACATCCGACCTCAATAGTGCTTCCAGAGTGAACGAATCAAGAGATAAAGCACTAGTTGTGCTCTTTCCATCCATCACACGGTTGATTGAGCCAACATCAGAATATGGAATCTTAGATTCCAACAGCGTACTTCCAATTATAGATAATAGAATCACAGAGATACCTCAATAAGCGGTTGACCAATATTAGAGGGTCATCCATTAATTGACTCAGAGTTTTCATAGCTGATTTATCAAGAACACCGGGAATCTCACAAGATATACATATGTAGACTCATCAGACCTTTAAGTGCACGAAAGAGTGTATCAGGGCTACGTCTTTCATCTTGACTTTAAAAATAAACTTCCACTTATATTGATAAACGAGAGGGTCACAAATCAGACATTACCAGTAACTGCATCCTTTTAGTAAGTAAGTAAGTGCTCTTCTCCCTCAATTAAACACACCAACTTGATCAACTCAAGAATTCAAACATGTTGAGGAAGTATATGAGATAGGTTCATACCTCATGAATTAGCACAATAAGGAGTTTTGAAGCCTGTCTGAAGGAGTGATTTTGCAGCCTGCTAAGAGGCTTTTCTGATTTTGTTTAGGGAACTTATTGAAGCTATTTTGATCAAGTCTTTGGAGAACTTATTGTTGGTGCCCTTGCTTCTGCCCTAATTTCGACTTGTGACTTGTGGTTACCTCAATCTCGACCTTGATTCAAGACCGAATTCAGACTTGTTTCGGTCTAGATTCAGCCTACTCAGAACTTGGTTCGGACTGTCTGTGTGCCTCAGATTGTTGGCATTATTGTTGGCATCGATGTTAGTCCTGTGGTTCTTCTGGAGATTGATGACCAGATCATTGATGTCTTAGGGGAACTCAATGACACATTTGTCTCGGTGAATGGAAGCACATTAGTGTTGCTTGAATACGAGCCTGGTCACATAAGAAAAAATAAACAAGTCCCCGAAGGCCAAGTAGTTAATTGAATTACCAAGTGTTTAACTATTATTATGGCTATTTTAATTTTTTATGGTTGTTTATCGGGAATGGTCACTGGAGTAAAAGATGAAGAATTTAAAAGGTTGAAAATCATTGCATTATATCATTTGCCAAGCCCATTTTTTAATTGATTTATCATGCCCCCAATTTTTTTTTTTAGTATTGGCTTAGTTTACCATCAATTTTCTCAAATGCGCTGCACCCTTTGGTGAAGACAAAGATGTTGCCATTTTTGTTGCTGAGAAATGGCATACTTTCCCAACACGCACCCTCTGCAGACATCGTCTCTCTTGGTGCTTAGTTCTAGAACTTTTGTAGGTTGTGACAGTTTTCTTGAGAATCTTTAATGCTCCATGATGCAAATGTCCCATTCTTCTGTGCCATAGTTCATTCAAGTCCGTTTCATCCGTGCTGCCTATTAGTGCCATTGGAGATTTGAGCTGTAACTTATAAAGTTTGTTGCTCCTTACTTCGATCTGTGCTTTCTTCTTCCAACTGGGGTGTTTGACGTAAACTCTGTTGCCAATGAAGTAAACGTCGTAACCTTTGTTTTGAAGTTGAGACACTGAGAGTAAGTTCATCCCCAACCTAGGCACATGCAACACATTAGTGGTCCGAAGCTTATTACCAGCCTCAGCTTGAAATACTACGGTACCTTTTCCAATAGGGGTACATTTTGCTATATTACCCATGGTAATTTTAAAGTTCATATGCTCTTCTCGGTAGTTGGAGAAACATTCCCGCACTCCCGTCATATGAGCAGAAGCCCCACTGTCAATGTACCAGACTTCAGGAGAAGCAATGCTTGACACACAAGCAAACTCTTCTTCCTGTTTGGATGCCAGAACAAAAATCTTGTGATCCATCTGTTCTTCCATGCATCTCTTCCTCTCTGGAGAATTGCGTGAACCCTTTCGAGCTGCCACAACAAAGTCAGGTTTCCGTTCACTTGCGGGTTCTCCGTTCCTGTTACTCATCTCGAGCTCTGATACCATGTGAAATTTTCAATCTAGAAATATACAGTCACAGTGATAGATTTATTTCTCCTACTTATTACTCCGATAAGTTATTTACAAAAATCTATCAGTAAATTGCGAAATAAATACTACTGCAACATTCACAATTACATGTGCAGAGAAAAGAACAGTAAGGAACATAAGCATAAGAACCTAATGTTTTTTGGACAATTGTCCCCGTAAAAACCTAATGTGGGAAAACAGGTGTAGCAGATGAGGGTTTTATTATTATTCCTCAGCAATTGAATCTTTACACGGAATACATTGGCAGATAAATTCAGAAAACACCTGAGACAAAAATTCTCGGACCCTCCGAAGATTTTCTGACACCCAGAAGAACCTCTGACTGCCTCTGCGTTTGTCTGCGTGTTTCTCTACGCAGTCCCTGTGCTGGATTGCATCACTCTGCGTGGGCTCTACATGGGTTCATTGTGCTGCAGCTCTGCGCTGCCTTCTATGGCCCTTTGCGTCCCTCTATCCTCGTGCTCTATCATTGCTAACTCCCTCTTTTCCTTCTGCCTATGCAACTCCACCCTACAACTCTCCCTCTGAAATCAAATTCTTTGCCTTCAGAATCGATCTCCTTCGGGTACTAAATGAATGCTCGACTTGCTTTCCAAATGACCCTCAAGACTTTTTTTATAATCTTCTCGTTGATGAATCAACGACTTAGATTAGAAGTCTAATCAATGTCTAAGATTAAAACTTGACTTGGTCTTCGTTCTCTAGAAGATTCATATTGTCTTATTAATACCCTTTAATTATTTAATTTCCCTAAGTTTAGACCTAGGTTCTCCTTTAAAATAATTAATTATTTTAATAAGACATGAACCGAGTGGAATTTCCACTAACGGTTTCTGGGTTCTTTGGAGTACTGATGTCCAAGCCTCCTTACAATGTTTGAGACTTAGAACACTTTCCGATGCTATTAAAATCAACACACGAGTCTTCAAATGGATTGAATATGCCTGTAGACCATGTAAGGGTGGAGTAATGACATAAGCCCTCCCTCTGCAGCGAGAAACATCCTAAAACATCTGCCAAGTGTATGGTGCAAGTTGCAACTGTGGGGCCGACTGGGCATGGTGAACCAAGTGCATCATCTTCATCCCAAAGGTGGAACACGAGCAATCAATGAACGCTGTTGGGTATCCATGGAGTAATATCTGCTATGTTGGAGGCCTGCGACTCTCAACGCTCATCCTACAAGTGCCAATGAGGCCCTCTAGAGGGCTAGGACCCCATATAGGGAGGCCAAGCCCCAAATGGAGATCCACCTGCAATCTTGCATAAGATCCAACGCGTCCCCTTGCCCTCCAATACAACAAATCATTAGGATAATCAAGTAAAAGAGCTTGGAAGTCATGGAATCAATGGGGCACTTTATGGTGGCATGCCCTTCCATAGTGGGCTTTGGTTTGTAAAAGTGTCTCCAAGCTCAATAGGGGGTTAACCAAGGACTCTAGTAAGTGGTTTCAACCTCTAAAGGGGTGACATGTCCATGGTACATCCCTCAAATGGTAGGTGGAGATGATTTAATAATGGAGTGAAGTGGGGATCAAGGGCAATCATCCAGACCACATGTCATGGTACATGGGTAGCTATAATAAGGGAAGCCCAGTGTAGGAGGGAGAAAATCGTGGTACATGAGTTACCCCAACCTTTGTTTTTCCAGCTATTGTCGCACAAAATGTCTGGGCACCACGACAACGGCTCAAATCGGGGGCTGTCACCTTTATCCCCAATCTCTCTATCTAAGCTGTCTCCTTGCAAGCTAAGGGAGGTAGACCCTATTAGAAATGAAGAGGAAGAATTCAGGAGACACAGTTACAGGCCAAGTACTTGATAAGATTTAACGAGATTTTTAAAGATTGGATTTAAAACCAATGCCTTATGGAGTCAAACAAGATCCCGTTATGCAATTAGAAACAAGCAAGTGAGGATCAATTGCTGCTATGAAAACACGATTGATGCTATCAAATTGAAAACACCACAATCATGAATTAAATAACTTAAACCCACATCAGTATAAGATGAAAATGTCAGATATTCAAGATGATTCAATTAACTTCACTTCAGAAATCAAAATGTTCATATAGTCAAAACTTTAGATAAAAATTAGAAGCTGACTTTGACTATGAGGTAAAACTCTTTTTTTTGAGAAATTTTCCAAATGTTATATTTTTTATTATTTTATATTTTTCTAATTTTTTATTTTTTTATCTGAAAAATGAAAATGAAACAGAACCCTTTAAGTTTGAAATGAAATCTTCATCTTCCTTTTGCCTTTGATTGATTTTTCTTCGTAACTTCTCGAGGCTCTAGGGGATGAGAGCATGATGTGTAGTATATAGCAATGGATACCCCCTTAAGGTGGGGCAACTCATCTCCCACCTGGGTTAGGACAATCATGCGTTCTTTAATGATGGAGGGGGATCATCTAGGGCCCTTAGGAACTGGGGTGATGGTCATGGATAAAGGGGTAGAGGTCATGCTTGGCTTTTGTCCACATGCTAAATTTGTATGTCTCGGCCATATTTTGCATTTTGTGTTAGAATTCTTGTTGAGAGTGGAAAAATTATGCTTTTTTCTCTTCTTTTCAGCTGCATCAACCTCTGAGACATCGTTCCACGCCTGACCCAAGGTTGTGGACAAGGGTAGGGGGAGAGTAACACCATGTGGAACCAGATGGGAGAATAGATGAATGGGGCCAAAATGAGCGGAAGGGGAGTGACGTAGGTGGTATCGAGAAGTGAGACCACACAACCAAAATCTGGATTTCTCACATAATGCCATCCTAGAGCTAGTGGCCAGTAAATGAGATCCCATGGGACTAGGGAACAAGGGTAACCACGAAATCGGGCAAGGGAGACAAGAATTAAAGCCTAACCTATTCTTTCTGCTTAATCCCCCCACCAATCCATACCCTAAAGAGCCCATGACAAGTATGGATATTTCCTCAACAATACCAGTGAAAAGCCGTATCTTTGGGGTCGGGAGACCCACCTTCAAACATACATTCATAACAAGTGGTCGAGGGACCACATGGTTGACGCAGGTGGCGGAGAAAATGCCACTTTGAGCTATTTGGTGGCTACAAGGGGCTACTGGCTACTGCATGAGGACCATCTAGGAGAAATTTTTTCTCCTATATACATTACCCACAATTGGTGGGTAACAAAGGCTTCAACAAATCAAATTCCATAGGTGGCCATCAAAATCTCTTCAAGCAAATTGAATTATCCAAGTGGAGAGTCAAGCAAAGCCAAGTGTGGAATGAAAGGGAGTTAACTCCCAACAATCAAGCCAAGGGAGGCCACATCGAGTAGATGATTGTAATGAGCCATGCGTAGATCTCCTTGAGGAATGTGTAGGCTCTCATTGCGAACTCATTGATCTATGTGAATGTGCCAAGTGTAGAAGAAGTGGGGCTAAGGCAGAGACAAGCCTTGACGAAAATCTCCATCAAATATTGCCCCAAATGTGCATTAACTCACACAATTTGATTTTTTCCAAGTCACTAGCTTCTTTATTAATTTCCAGAAATTTTCTTTCCTCATGTGGCTAATGCATTGATGATGTAAGGTGCCAAATCATCCTCCACTTGTCCTTTGACTTGGGATAATTTCCACGTCCTTTCCATGTCATTCTGTCACATGGAGTTATTTATTTTTCCCCATTTAATTTATTTCTAGTTTAATGTATTGTGAGATTTCCCACTAAACTTAGGAAAAGTGGGTTTTGAGGGTCTAGAACTTATTTTTTACCCCTCAAAGTGTGTCATAGTAGAAAGTTGAGGGTGAGAAATGTAATTTTGAGCACACATACCCCATACAACTTCTCTATGTGAAATTTTCAATCTAAAAATACTACTGCAGTGATTGATTTATTTCTCCTACTTATTTATAATAAGCTATTTACAGATGCTTCGGTAAATTTTGAAATAAATACAACTGTAGTATTCACTTTAATCTTAAAACAAAAGAACAAATAGTACATGCATAACAAAATAGAAACAACCACATGAACAAAATTATTTTTGGACAATTGTCCCTGGAGAAAACCAATGTGGGAAGCCGGTGCAACAAATAAGGGTTTATATTGATCTTCAGCATTTGAAAGATCGTTTACAGAATACATGACGAACAAATCTTTTAGCATACACCTGAGATGAATTTTTGGGGCACTCTTGAAGAATTCCCGACACACGGGAGGTCCTCCTCTTCCCTCTGCGTCACTCTGCGTGGCCCCTCTGCGCAGTTGTTGCCTTGGACTGCGTAAGTCTGCGTGGAGGGCTAGTGCTGCTGCTCAGCGCTGCCTCCCCTTCGTCTTTTGCTTGCCTTCTCTTCGTCTCTGCTGACTTATCCCTCCTTCTATCTCTGCAACCCAACCTCTACAACCTCACCCTCTGAAATCGAATTCTCTTACTTCAGAATTGATTTCCTTCAGGTACTGAGAATGTGCCTGGCATACTTCACAAATTACCCTCAAGCCTTCTCTTATAGTCTTCTCACTGATGAATCAACGACCCAGATTATGTCGTTAATCAATGGCTCAGATTAAAAGATGACTTGATCTTCGTTTTCTAGAAGATTCGCACTCCACATTATTAATACCCTTTAATTATTTAATTTCCCTAAGTTCAGACTTAGGGATCACTTTAAAATATTTAATAAAGAAAGATCCGATCGGAATTGCCACAAACGATTTCTGGGTTCTCTGGAATACTGCTGTCTAAGCCTCTCCTCAAAATTTGAGACTTGGAACACCTCCCGATGCTATAAAATCAATACTCTAGACATCACTTGTTGCATTTTACATTAAGATTTTATTCAAATTTTTGCCTTACGAGAAATTTAAAAAATGACCCCTAGACCTAATCAAATTCCACGAAATTTTATGAGTGATCTAGTATGGTAATATATAATGACTCTAGAGACTAGGACTCACCCAAGGTCTTATCATCAAGCTGCACTCTAACTTTGTGGTTATGCTTGGAGGAAAAAAATTCAATTAATTATTAAGTCCCCGTAAGGACCTAATAATTAACCAAGTGAAAAAAAACCTCCCAGAATAAACTCACTTGATGACAAGGTCCCAAGTTGCCTAGCCTTGTTACATGACACAACTCATCATACTAGCATCACTTTACATCGTCCCCGTAGGGCTTGTGGAATCTGAGTACAATTGAAGAAGATGAGAAGAAGAAAAAGAGTTGAAAAACTCTGATGATATAGTGAACTTTGATGGTACATGAAGCCTTTGATACATCCTTGGGCATGGAGTCTTCAAATATTTTGGGTACAGTTCAGTGGTCAACACCTCCTACATCCATACACCCAAATATGTGGACATCCCTCATCATTACCATCCTTGAACCCATGGTATTTGGCTTTGAGACCCTTGTGTCCCTATCCACCTCATCTTTATCCACATGACCCCTATTAATCGAAGGATGTACCTTGGACTTGTCTTTCCCCTTAGGGGTTGGGAACACCTAATAGGGTTGTTTATTAGCCACTCCTTCTTAGGGAGGTAACACTATTACAAGCTTAAAGCCCTAGATTTGGAAGGGAACTCCATTATGAAGTCTCAATGTACTCTTGATTAACAAGCTTGGTTCACTTAGATGTATTAATGAATTATTGTACATGATGGTGAGGAAGCGCATTGGATCTTATATGTAATTGGCAGGTGGTTTCATCATGGGTTGGGAAACTTAACTGGGGCCCAAGCCCACTAGAGGATCATATTGACACCCCTAGGGGATGCGTTGAGAGCCATGGGACTCCATCATGTGTTAGAGCATCATTTCATGCCATGGGCACCTTCAGTGCCTTCAACAGTTTGTTGATTGCCCCACATGATTTGCGAGATGATGCACTTGGACCAATGTGCCCCAATTGGGTTAACATGGCCAGATCATGGCAACTTATCCAAGGCCCAAGGAGGTTTGTCTCACCTTTGAGACTTGGGAGGGCAGACACCATCATCAGAGCCCTGATTTGGAGCATTGTATAGGCTTTTCTTTCATCTAGAGACCCATGAGACTAACATTTGTGCTCCAAACCCACTTTAGGGCCCCACATGATGACTTGCATGGAGAATTAGGGGCCATCCCCTAATTCATCTTTATTGAGACCCTCTCTCTCTTCATGGCACGTAGAGGACTGAATGTGGCCCTCCAACGGACCTACATCATCATGACGCCATCAAGTCAACTTGCATATGGATAACTAATTCATAACTTATGATAGCTACTTGGCCGGCCTATGACGTAGGCTTGTTTTTAGCACATTATTTTATAATTTTGGGGGCTCATTAGGCTAATTCGATTTAGAGAGACTCATATAAATAGAAGTGATTCTCATTTGTGAGAACTCATCATCATCTCTTGGATTCTTCTCTTGTAAAAGAACTCACACTTTTTCTTTGGAAGCAATTGGAGTATCTTGGATGCACTATGATATTTGGAGCTGATTTTTTATCGTGTTGGAGCCATTTCTTGAATATGGATAGATATATTACATGATTATGTTGTAAGTTATTTTGTTGATGAAAATTTTCTCTTGAAAAATGTCTAATGTATGTAATTGTTGCAACTAATATAAATGCTCTTGTGCCCTAATTTTGTCTAAGAATTTTTTTGAAAGCTATGTGGTTGGCTCTTGCATATGTTACTCATGATATAACATGCAACGAATGTTCCAAGTGATGAAATGTTAATTTTCTTTATGAAACTCCATATTCTAATAGCAAGTAATTGTTGAAAGTTGATAGCTAGGGCATCAACTTTTGACCTCCTTGAGGACAAATTCGGCCAATCTAATGTGAAAATTTCTGAATATTACTTTGTGTAGAAACCCCACTGTTAGATCTGGTTATACTTCACCTACTTAATTACGTTATTAATGCTGTAATTTAGATTAATATCGAAGTAAACACATAACAGACTTTCACCGATTCAGATCTAAGAAAAGATACATGCACATAGACAAAGTGACACACAAGATTTTCTGGACAACTGTCCTTAGAAAAGCCCATTGCGGGAAAACCGATCTTCTGGCTGTTGGAGGGTTTATATTATAAAGTAGTTTCTGAATACAGCAAATCTGGGCACCTTACTGGTTAACCCGACAAAGAAAAATAGATTTGCAGCTAACCTGTTGTTCTGGAGGCTAAAAACTTGACTGATTCACACCCTCAAACAGGATTATGTTAGAAGTGTTGTCATTGATGGCAAATGACAGCAGCAGAGAGGACAGCAGCAGAGGCAAATAAGAATACGGTGACAGGATATGCAAACAGGGAGCATGAGGAGAACAGAGTGAGAAAGAGGCAAAGAAGAATATAGTGACAGGGGTTTAGATTTGAGTCATTAACGCTCATCCTAAGGCAGCTTTCATACACAGACACAGCAAGGGCTTCGAAGAATTCACTCATCCTAAGGAAACTTTCAGTTTCGGAAAATCTCAAATACAAACTTGGAATGTGCATTGAGATTTCTGATCGAACTGTTGGTTTAGCTTGCGGAAGCGCCAAGAGTGCAATAGAATGTGTATAAAAACCATTGAAAGGTCAAGATGGAACCCTGAGAGTAAGAGGTGGAATTGAGCTTCTAGTAGTGAAAACCTATTGGAGTTTGGGGTTAAATCTTATGGTAGCATCGTATTAAAGTAAGAATGAAACACGGGTTTATATGTTAAGGCAGAAAAAAGAAGTAAAACCTTCGAATGGAGTATATCTATATATGTATATAATGAAGGTCGGAGTATGTATATATATGTATATAACAAAGGCGCGAAGGATGTGAAGCGGAACCATGAGTGCAAGAGGAACCCCAATTGTGAACAGTGAAACCAGAGATACGTAAACCGACAGTATCGCGCGGTGTCAAAAATCGTAAGTGGATTTTTCATTTTGAATGCGATCTATGTCTTCAATCAACACGTGTCCTAAGGCGGTTTTCACAAAACAACTTTTATCGCATTCGTTTGAATGGTTAAAGCTCGGCTCAATAAAAAACGCGATATGGCATGGCATCCATTGGATCAATGGAGACGATGCGATAAACTGTCCACCGTTAGATGTGAGAGGCGTGTTAATGGAGGTGGACCCTGGGAACATATATGTATTAAAATATGCGTCGGGTTTGATATCTATTGCAATATTTGATATATATTAAAGTTGAGTGCGCATACAAGAATGGTTTATGTGTGATTTATATGTTTGATGCATGTTGATACATTATGTTATGTCGAGGGTTAAAATCATGGTCGAGGATTGACTTAGGCTTCGATAAACATATGACAAGAAGGTCGGGCATTCATTGTTGACGAAGGTTATTTAACCAAGCAGTATGGTAAGACAATCAAAAAAATGTTTTTTTTTTTTCGATCGTGAATAAGTTAAAAGAGAACTTGGCACATGTGTAAGATTTTTCAATAAAGTTAATACATAGCGAGCACATGTAGTCGTGATAATAAGGTTAATACTTTAATGTTTATTTAAAACAAAGTAGGAGGTGCGGACCTTATCAAACATTATATATATATATATCTGTGTGTGTGTTCAAAGGGCGCTGTCATTTGAAATGTATTAAAAGTGCGGACTTTATTAAACATAGGTGGGACCCGAGTCACGAATCGCATCGGAGAAAAGTTTGGCAGCGGAATGTGTTGACAAGAGTTCCGATTGAGATGCGGACCCGATGGATCAATGAACCATGATTCATATGTGTGTTTGAGTTCCGCATCAAAGCAAATCATCACATCGGGAGTATTCAAGTTGCGATTAATCGCATCAGCAAAATGAAGTGAACATTAAGTCATCGCATCGGAAGTATTCAAGTTGCGATTAATCGCATCGGCAAAATGAAGTGAACATTAGATCATCGCGTCGGGAGTATTCAGTTGTGATTAATTGCATCGGCAAATAGAGCAGAAGGGTTTATAAAACTGTGGGGCCCAAATCTTTCACGTTGGTTGTTCATTAATATAAAACCCAAGGTTTATTAAGAAGGTTTTATAACATTTGATTGGGGAGCAGATATTTGTTTTATGAGAATGACAAATCCGGGATGTATATTTAATGAGTCTAAGCATTTCTTTTAAATACGAAACCAAAGGTTATATCTTTGATGGTTGAGGTCATATTTCATGATAAAGATTGTGAGTACAGATATATCCGTTTTGTTAAAAAGGTTTTATAATAACGCCGAGAGTTATTTATGTTCGATTAAAAGACAGTTGTACAGGCAGTAGTTATACAACTGCAATGAATAGGGAAAATGAATATAGTGAAACGAAAAAGAGAATTGTGGTTGTTGATGAAAAGAGAGAGAAAAACAGAGAGAGCAGTGTTGTTGAAATGATTCGAAATTTATATTGTAATTGAATGAAAGGTTTTAATTGTTTTACATTGTTTGTGATGTAATTGGCAAGTCTCCAGAGAAAGACAAAATCCCATGTAAAGTTGAAATGGATACATTTTTCTGAGTAAATTGATAAAAGAGAAGAGAATGCAGAATTGAAGAAAAAGAGATAATCAAACAGATGTGAAGATTGGAGTACAGTAAAAAAAGGGGTACAGAACAGAGCTGATATCCAAGGTAAATCAGCAAGTGTTTCTTCTATGAAAAGTGAGGGAGTTGAAGCTTCCTTGCAAGTTATAGCTTGCAGAATTCGATGTTGAAGCCTCCTGTAGGTTGGTGCTTTCAGAAAATCAGTGGTGAGAGGGAGTTGGAGCTTGCCTTTACATCACAACAATAATAAGATGTGGTTTTCTCCCTTTATGAGTTTCCACGTATATTTGTTGTCTCTGTGTGTGATGTCTATGTGTTGATATGGTTGTTCAACCTGCTTAATACTTATTGCTCTCATAATAAGTCTATTGTTACATTATCTTAACAGTTTTTTTGCTCATATAAGTTTGTTTCCATATAAAATTGATCATTAAGTTAAATTGTAAATAAGTTTAATTGAAAGGTTTTAAAAATTCATGAAGGTGTTAAACTGATTCACCCCACACCCCCCCCCCCCCCTCAGTTTACTAAGGTTTCAACAGATTACAAGGCTCACCCAATTTCTGTAGCTCCCTATCAATCTGCTACATCGTGCTGCCAACTGGAACTTCAGTTGCTGAGAGAAACAACTGGAACTCTTGCCCAATCTTTGACAAACAAGTCAGTTGGGTTGCAGCCTCATCACTGAAGCTCCATAGGTTGCTGATCTGTGCTGTCATCTGGAGGATGATGCACAATTACAACTCTGCACTGCGTAAGCAGACTCCCTCTACGTTGTTGAAGTCACATCAACCCATGCGTTGAAATCTCCCACGCTGTTGCTGCACTACGCTGTCCTCCTCAAGCCTCTGCGCTGCTATAACTCTGCTCTGCGCTGCTGAAGTCACATCAACCCCTATGCTGCTGTTGTTGCATTTGCACTGCGCTGCTCCTTTAGCCTTCATCTCCGCCTCTGCTCCATTCATGATTCTCTTCACCAACTGCTCCACTTGTCCTGGTACTGTCTTAAGGCTCCTGTAGCTCGGATGTGATCCAAGAGATGAGCTTCTCAAGGATCCCGCCATCACTCTGTAGCTACTCTACAGATCCATGTCGCCCCACTTTCGTGGTTCATGAGTGCTCATGGCTACGTCATCTTCTGAACCATCGTCCGCCACAACAGCCTTGGAAGTAGAGGCTTCCTTGTCCTTCTTCTTCTGAGGACAATTGCTGGCGAAATGAACTAGTTTGCTGCACTGGAAACATTTGATCTTGGATATATCACCTTCTTCCCTTGCTGCCCCTTTGATGCCAAGGCTGCATCTTCTTCCTCTTTGTTCTTCACCTTACTTGATCTCGTGCTGTACTGCCTCTTGGTGAATCGTGGAGTTCTTCTTGACGAAGGATTGGCCACATACTGTCCTAGTTGGGAAGGTCCGCTCTGCCCAAGACACTTTGGACAAAAGTTTCCCAGTCCTCTGTGACTGCATTGAGTGTAGCCCTTACTATCACATCATCCTTCACCTTTGCTCCCATGGCAGACAACTGATCTCTGATCACTTGTAGTCTGAAAAGGAAGGGCTTGATTTCTTCTTCCTTGACCATCATGAATGACCGCAGTGGATTCTCCAGAAGCATTCTCCTCTAGACGATTTTTCCTCATATAGGGCAGTTAAGGCTTTCCACATCTCTTGAGTCGTTTTATTGTTGGCTATGCGTGGAACTATATGATCCTTAACCCCATCCATTATGAAGCGTTTGGCATGTGCTGCAACTTCTTCATAGTTCACTAGGAGAGCATCATCGGTTGGCGTGACCAAGACTTTTTCTGCATGGTCCCTTAAACCGTATGCCTCTATGACTACTAAGATTCTGGGCTTCCAGACTGCGGAGTTGGACAGACCGTCCAACCTATCTTGATCACGTATTCCGTGAGGCCATCTGCTCAACAAATTTGTCGGAATTCCTGTTCTCTATGCTAGAGATTTGGATCTAGGGTCGTTGGCGAAACAGGCACCCTCTGCTCCCTCTGACAACTGACCTCCTCTCTTGGAATTCTGCCAAATCAAACAAATCAGCACTCTTCGATCCTCTGATCGATTTGCAGATTTCTTTGGCTGGAAACCCTTTGAGAAGTTGTTCTCCTCCCACTCTTTGACACTTAGTGCTTAGGCTAAATTCTAAATCTTCAGAAATTGAACCCCACTAACAACTTCTGAAGATCTGCAGCACTGCTTTCGGCACTCTAAAACAACAACGGCTTCAGATCTGCGTCACCCTAGTTGCCCTTTGCATGAGCAGACAATCCCAACGATGTCTCTGTGCAGTAAGTACGTGGGCTTGCGTGGAGATTGCATAGGGCTGCGTCACTATGGCCTCTGCGTGGCTTTGCGCCCTTTGTTGCTGCAGTGTCCCTTCTGGTTCGACTTTCTGCGGTTGCTGCTGCTTTTTGCAGCAAGGTTTCTTTAGTCTTCTACTGATGATCTTGCTAGATCTACAATCGCTCTGATACCATGTGAAAATTTCTGAATATTACTTTATGCAGAAACCCTACTATTAGGTCTGGTTATACTTCTCCTACTTAATTAAGTTATTAATGCTGAAATTCAGATTAATATCGAAGTAAACACATAACAAACTTTCATCGATTCAGATCTATGCAAAGATACATGCACAATGCACATTGACAAAGTGACACACAAGATTTTCTGGACGACTGTCCCTGGAAAAACCCAATGCTGGAAAAACGATCTTCTGGCTGTTGGAGGTTTTATATTATTAAGTAGTTTCTGAATACAACAAATCTGGGCACCTTACTAGTTAACTCAACAGAGAAAAATAGATCTACAGCTAACCTGCTGTTCTGGAGATTGAAAACTTGACTGATCCACACCCTTAAACAGGATTTACTAGACTCGGCCAATTTCTGCCTCTAGAAACCCCAATGCTGCCCCTAAAGCCCTTGCTTTAGCCCTGCTATTCTCTGCGCTGGCCTGGAGAGGGCTGTGTAACCCCAGATTGGGTGACGCAGTCCCTACACTGCCCTGGATGGCCTCTGCATAACCCTAGAAGTCTCCTGCTGGCTTAGCGCTGCCCTTTCTGGGCTTGCGTAGCACCTCCGTAGTGGCTGAAGCCTTCTGCGCTGCGCAGCTGCTACTGCTGCCGCTGCTTCTCTACACTACTCCTAGTTGCTTCCTCTCTACCTCTTGCTGATTCTTGGCACTGGGATCAGATTATCCCCTTAGCCAATACTACCCCTCTCTGCAGTTGAAATATTTCTGACAATTCTTAGCAAACCCGCCCTAGAATTTCAGCTTAGTCTTAGTGCTTTGCCTCCGTTTGTGTGTTCTCCAACTGACCCTAAGCCTTTCCTTTATACTTTCTTGTTGGGAAACCAACAACAATGATCTAATCTTGAATCGATGGCTGATATTAAAAGAAAGCTTGATCCGTGTGACTTGAGTCATTTCCATCACATTTTTTAATTAATTACCTTTAATATGTTAATTTTCCTAAGTTAGACTTAGGGCCCTTAATTAAAAATATTAATTAATTAATTATCTCCCAAACTGGATGGAAATTCCCAAATCCCTTTCTGGGTCTTGGAGATCTCATGTAGTCTAGTCCCCCCACAAAGTTTGGGAGCTAGAGCACATCCGATGCTACCCCAACACTCAAGAAAAGTCAACATCTAACACATATAGGACTCAATAATGCAAAGGACTAGGCACTAGTCCAAGGGTTTTGGTGATCAAACTCCTCTTTCTCCATATTTTTTCCTTTTAAATTTCGGTCCACTAAAGGTAGGGCAGAAATCTAGGGCTTGCATCGAGATTTTAGGGAGGCGATTTTTCGGGAATCCAAGGGTCCAAACATTAAAGTCAGGATCTAGGCTAGCTATATTCCAAGTTTGGTGGGCATGCGCCCAAGTTTCATCCATAAAATCTCTTGCCCTAGGTGCTACTCTAAGAGGGAAAACCTAGGTCTTTCTCTCTTAGCTTGGGGACTTCCTTAAGGGTTGTATGAGCATAGTATTCATTGTAATAATCTCAAGAAACCCTTTCTCCTCCCTTTCCTTGACCTGCTGAGTACCTTGAAAGCATTTCTTCTCACAATTATTCGTAAAACCCTAGGTCTAGCGCCTGTCTTTCTTAGGTCTCTCAAAGAGAGCAAAGAGCCTTTTGGAAGAGTTAAATAATCACATAGAGCTTCTTTAAGACATCCTACCTCATCTCCTAGAGTCTTGACCTTAGGAATACCTATTACCATCATCATATCTCAAACCCTAAGTTTTGATCTCTTCTTCTTAAACCCTTTCTTGGAGAGTGTGTTAGCTTCTTGAAACGTTGATCCATTGTTGTGTTTCTCCTTGAATGGGCTTGGTGGAATCACGCTATACCTAAATCATTGATCCATTTATTCTTAGTGATTCCCTTCCTACCGGGACTCCTCCCATTAGTGAAAGTCCGTAAAAAGTAGGGGATTTTGACTGAGGTGACAGTGGGTCATTGTCCCATTGTTGTCACGTAGTATAGTGTTTGTCCCTTAGGTTTTCCTTCCTTAGGGCCTCGCTAGATTGTGTGGTAACATGTTCATAGGTCCCCGAAGCATGGAAAAACATTCTGTTATTCTCATAGGTTTTCCCTTTAGGTCCTTCTAAACAATTTGAATTGACTGAACCATAGATTGTATACAAACAATTTCAGTTTCTAGTTTCTACAAAACATGTCTTTGGTTTATTGACAACCAAATTATCATAGATGCATGAAATTGGTTAATCTTTGTACATTATTGGGAGAACTCTTCAAGAGATGCAATGAAATGCATTATGCTACTCATATTGCCTATTAAGGATTCCAAAAACCCTAAATTTGGGACTTGGAACAAAAATAATGGTGGATCATATTGAATGATTAAAACTACAGTGATATGTCATGCTGGCAATCATATGTTGGATTTGAGCAGTTATTTTCCTTACATCTAAAGTTTTATCATGGATACATCTCCTATTGGAGCTTTTAATATAACTGAGATTGTGATCCCAAAGTTGTGCCATATCTAGGTTGCACGAAGCGTCGAAATGTTTCAGAGTTTTCAAAACGGGTACGTTTAGAAATGTCACCTCCCAAAAATAGAAACGTCGGCCGAAACGCCGTCCAAAACGTCATATATGTTTATATATATAAAAAGAAATTTGTAAATAAGTGAATAACACATTATATTGCAAGAGAAAAGGGAATAAGACCCGTATATGACAATTTATAAGGAAAACCAAGTCTATATTTACTCTCATAGATGATTACATAATGGTCGAGTTTTGGTCGAGTTTCAGCCGAGTTTCGGAGTGTCGGGTACGGGTATGTCCTGAAACCTCGGGTTACTAGAAGTTTTGTGCAACATAGTGCCATATCAATGAAGAACCTTTTCTGTTGATATGATTTGTTGGTCGATAGAATAAACCCTATACTGTGCACCCAGAAATAAAATATCTGATAATGGGCAGTTTTTTATTCTTTTTATTTTAGCATTTTGATAGCGGACTAGACCCTCTGCCTCGATAGTGTCTACATGAATGGTTATCATTGTCTTTTGTAAAATAATAAATTGAAAGCTTCAATAAAGGCCATTAAGAATATGATCACTTATATGGCTTAGATTTTTTATCAATCAAATTCCCTGAATGAGCTTGTCGCACAGAACTTGTGGGGAGTTCACTGAAAATTGTCTTACGCTAGTGTTTCTTGGGCTACAAGAGGATTTGTGAGTTCAGTCATGAGGTTCCTTAAATGTTGCATTCAGTTTTGACCCAACTAAGCTCATTGGTTTTAAGTTTTACTAAACATATTCATAACAGAATTAACAGTTTTGTGCTTTTAACATACATGTAACCGAACAAACAAATGCACAAGCCCATAATGAACACAAGATATATAGTTGGAAATGACCTGACTGATCTGGAGGAAAACCTAATGTTGAAGACATTGCACTTATCTTATTAATGAAAGAAGCTTTTTACTATCCACATCACCTGTTATCTTTCACTAGTGTTTCTTGGGCTACAAGAGGATTTGTGAGTTCAGTCATAAGGTTCCTTGAATGTTAGATTCAGTTTTGACCCAACTAAGCTCATTGGTTTTAAGTTTTACTAAACATATTCATAACAGAATTAACAGTTTTGTGCTTTTAACATACATGTAACCGAACAAACAAATGCACAAGCCCATAATGAACACAAGATATATAGTTGGAAATGACCTGACTGATCTGGAGGAAAACCTAATGTTGAAGATATTGCACTTATCTTATTAATGAAGGAAGCTTTTTACTATCCACATCACGTGTTATCTTTCACTAGTGAGAGTGATGTAATAATACAATGAATAAAATCATAACCCTTACTGCTCCTCCTTGTTTATAATGGAGGTCAGGTTAACACTCTCAACTTTGACCATTCAGCGAGGGATCAGTTGGCATGGTCAACTTTTATCGCTTGTCTTATGCTTAATCAAATCGAAAGAGAATAATTTACAATAGGAGTATTTCTATATCCAACATTTCATAAGATATTCCATCAGACTTTGATTCCTTGGTTGAGTGGTTTTCTATTGTGTCGCTTGATGCTGTATCTGCTCATAAGAAAGCAGTTCATGGGTTATTTTCGTTTTCAGACTGTTGGTCAGCTGACCATGCTAAGTAGATCTTTTGAGTTTTGAATCATTCAATGTGAAAATACTTCTGTACATGTTATGTCCACCTGGTATGTTTTTAACTTTTACTTATTTGCCTGGATGATGTCTATGTCACAAGGTTCGTTGAACTTTAACCTTGAGGTTCAAATTTTGGCGAACCTTAAAAATATTTTGAGGTTCGGCGAACCTCATCGAACCTCATAGCCATTGACCAAGTCCATAAGATCAAAACTCATAACTACATGTCACAACTCAAGCTTGTAATTTATCCTTGTAGTTTCCATGTCCGTGATAGCATTTTTGATGTTTACTGATGTTGATTTCTTACTATTTTATCCTATAATTCATTTCAAATTAATATATGTATATATATAGACGAACCTAATGGTGAACCTCATCCGGACCTCACCAAAAAATTCAAACTCAAATCGAACCTAATCATTGTCGAACCCAAACTCGAACCCGAACCATGTGACATTGGATGATGTGTAAGTTGATGATGGACATACTGGAAGTGTCACTTCTGTGTTAGGATTGAAAGCACCCTTAATCTGTGGAGCTCTGAATTTTCAGATTCATATATAATTTATTCATATTTGCATAGGTTTAGCCTTCAATTATAGCATTCGTTCCCAAACTGGATGCCTTATGTGAAGTTTGGACACCTATGTTTCTGGAGAGAGAGTTATAGTCAAATATAAATTGCAGGAGTGGGAGAGGGGATGCATAAGCCTTACTATTGCTTTCTAATGATTATTTATTTCTCAGCTTCTGTCTAAATGCAAGTTGTTTTTTAAAGGTGGAATCTGTCTGAGGGATACACAAACTCTAATGTAGGGTTGAAAACACCTGAGTGTGATATTTTGGGAAACACAATCTCTCTGGTGTAGAAGTTCTCACACCATTTGACAATCTTGTTTTCTTTCTGGCAGGTACTTTGCTGTTGGAAGTGCAGATGCCCTTGTAAGCCTTTGGGATCTTTCTGAGATGTTATGTGTTCGAACCTTTACCAAACTCGAGTATGTTATCTCCTGGGTCAATTTACAATTTTCAATGCATGCCTAGAAATATGATGTGAATGCCTAAAACTAAAACTAGGCTTTCTCTTGTTCATTCTGTATGTTCTTTTAGCATGGATGCATTGTTGTACATGTGACACTATATACTGATCCACTTGTGCGTAGTATACCAATATTCTCATTTATTCAGGGCCAACTAAAATGAAATCTTGTCAAATTATCACTCAACAATCCTCTGATTAATTTTTAACCGGTTGCTATCAGCCTTTAGGCAAACAGTGGTTATTTTAGGCATGTGTTGGTCAATATGAATCATAATCTAGCTGTATATGAGTGCTTCCTGTCAAGGTTAACCGGGTTTCAGCTGATCGGATATTTGAATAGTTTGTATTTTTCTATGTATAGCTGGTCTCATTATGTGAATTTTGGATATCTTCTTTTGTCATTATTTGCAAATTACGAGTCACTTGATGTCTAAGAAATGTAAACTTTTCTTTCCACTGTTCCGTGGTCTTCCAATATAAATTTGAAAATTTTTAATTTCTGTGCCACTTGGGTTTTGTTTGGAACATTGATATGAAACTTTATTCAGGTGGCCAGTGCGGACAATTAGCTTCAATCATGATGGGCAATACATAGCTTCTGCCAGTGAGGATCTTTTTATTGATATTGTATGTTACATCTATGACTATTGCTGTATCATTTTATTGCAAGCCATATCAGCTTTTGACCTTATATATGTTGAGCTTGTACAAAATTTCACCTGCAAGAATGTGCCATCTTTTGTTATAGGCTGACGTTCAGACTGGACGGACCGTACATCAAATATCTTGTCGAGCAGCCATGAATAGTGTTGAATGGAATCCCAAATACAATCTCTTGGCGTTTGCTGGAGATGATAAAAATAAGTACATGCAAGATGAAGGTTATTATTAGCTGTCATGATTTTTTTTAATGGTGGATACACCGTTCAACAGTTGCCATTTCTAGTTTCCTATAATTATGAATACACTTGTGGAAGCTGATGGCACCTCCGAATTAAGCCATTTCTTAATTGCAGTTTTTGCAATTGACAAAAACGTTTGTTGTCTAACGCCAATTGGTTTATGATGCAGGTGTGTTCAGAGTTTTCGGTTTTGAGACTCCATAAATTCTCTCTAAGTTGACTTGGCTCATGTTATTATGCTTCATCAAAGATGGCATTTTGAGGCTAATAATTATGGTCAGATTTACACCATAAAATTACTATGGAAGTTAGATCAATATGTATGCCATAGTGGAGTAGAACTGGATTTTGGGGAACATGGTTTTTGAGTTGGACATTAAAAAAGTGACTGCAGATTTCACGTGTCTCTTCTGTACCTAAATCCTTTCAATGGAGTTCATTGGTTAGTTATGTTCCAAGTCCCTGTTAGATGGGACACTTTAAAATCAATGCCAGGCTGCAGATGTTCTTTTTATAACTTGCAATACCCACATTATAGGTAAAGTTTCAAGGGATGAGGTTCTAAAGAAGGTAGGATGGGAAAATAGTTTAGGTTGTGAATAAAGCTTGAATTATGAGGTTTCCTGTTTGAGCTTAATTTGAGTGTTGTCACAGAGATTAACACTTTTCTAAGGTAGTATTTCAAAGGTTCATTAAGTGCCTGACCTTCTCCAATTTGTGGTTGAATTGAGATATGGCATTGACAAGTCCATGCCTAATCTTATGATGGCATTAGCAGGTGCGTAATATGGAAGTATTTTTCTGGTTGAAAGTTAGAGACTTATAATACAGTGTTCCACCTTTACCATAAACTCTGTTCAGGACTTTCAGCCCATTCTTACGTATCATCTTTCTTGCTCTGTCCTGGCCAACTTATTCATTTGCCAACCGTTGATCAGTACAGATAAGTTGACCAGGATCCTATGTTCCAACTTTAATCCTACATAGGTCCATTTGTCAGTATGTGACCTAGTGTCTGGAATCTTCGTTGGGCCTTTTAGGACCATTGATCACACAAATCATAAGGAGATAAGGGTGATGTTATAGAAATGGCAACCCTGAAGCTCATGTACAACAAGATCTAAGTCACAGGACACGTCCCTCAAGGTCTCGTGTTCCGTATTTCACGTGTCGGACACCAAATGTGCCCTAAAACGAGTCAAAAACGTTTTTTTCAGTGTCCTCCAATCGAGACACGTGTTTTGGCCGTGGTGAAAACTTGCGCTAATGTTTTTGGCTCTTAGGACACATGTCCCACGAAAAGTGACATTTAAAACTGCGACCTGGTTTATTTTTGGGTTTTTTTGTCATTGTTCGCTGCTGAAATCGAATTTGTTGTGCAGTGTGAGGAATTCCCCCGGATGACTAATGAGATCGACCATGTTTTTGCTGACTTCTTGTCAAGTCTATGTCATACTCTTACTTTCCAGCCTCACTGAGTTGTTTGCTGACATGTCTTGGATCATTATTTTGTAATAGAATTTGATACAATTTTGTATTTACTTTAGTATTTATTAAATGTTATTTTAATGCAAAGGTTCATTGTACATGATTTTGACTATGTCATCATTTATCTTAATTTTTTTACTAATATTGTAGGATACATATAGATTTTGTGTTCATATCTGAATACATATGCATAAGCATATGTCTGAATGTGTATCTACATATGTATTTACTATTTGTAGATGTAAAGCACTCCTGAGTTTTTCAGAAATTAAAAAGTGGGATAAATCAGTGGTTTCTCCATAGTGATTCTATGGAAGATCCATCTGGACTCCACAGGAGTGATAATTGTTCAGAGTACCTGTCTGTGATTTGTATATCCTCATGAAAATTGCATTTCTAATTTTAAATCGTTGCATCAAAAACCCCTGAAATAAGAGATCAATTTCAAAAAATCACCATACATCATGTGATGAATCTACTTGTATCTAACAAATTAACCATTCTACTGTTTATCCATTATGCTATTTAGTGTTGATGTACTTCTATCTACTCATTTTCATGAAATTGTTTTCACTCTCTTACCTGAAACAGAGAGATGCTAGTATTTTTCTAGATTTTGCTACTTGTAAAATTGGGAGCACTATTTAGTGTCCCATTATTATTGTTTTCAGCAAAAACAAGCAAAATGATGTATGAAAAGAACAATGAAAAAGAATCTCAACCAACATAATGTCATCGGCAACAAGCTCAAGAGAGTAGATTATTGATAGTTGTCTATTGGAAGAATAAGCTACTAATTGTTAGAGCTTGTGAACCAAAAGATGTGTTTTCTTCTGGATGAATGCATTTCTTTGAATTAAATACTAAATAGATATCATCATGATTTATATCTATAGATGTTCTAATTTCTAAAAAATATGGACCAGGCATTATTTCAGTATATATATATATATATATATATATATATATATATATATATATATATATATATATATATCGAGTCCCTCGTGTCCTGTTTTCGAGGTCGCTGTGTCTCGTGTCGAATACTCGTATTTGTGTCTTTCGTGTCTCGTGTCCTCGTGCCCTGTGACTTAGAACAAGAGTTATGTTGGATTTGTTTCTCATTTCGAGCAAGTAGAACCCACTTAAGAAGATTAAGATATCAACTACACACCAATACCATACGGTCTATTTATTGTTGAGAAAAAATGAATGGGTGTGATCCACTTTCAATTGTGGATATCGTGGATGTATCGTATTTTATCAAGGTATATGTATCAAATATTTCATGTACATGCAATGATAGATGAGATTGAAAGTTTCATGGGGTTAGAGTCCCATTCCTCATCATCACGTCACATCCGCACGTTAAAGGGAGAAAGTTAGTTCTCATCCATTTTCCATGTAGGCCCTCATGTATCTAATAATATCTTGTTGAATAATGATTCCTTGATGTCACTACTGATGCCATCATTTTCTTTTAGGGTTGGGATGTTGTACTTTCCCTTCTTGTAGACATTCTTGGTAATGAGGATGTTAATAATCTTCTACCTGATAGTTTGCACATTCATTTTCCACACCTTTACCATCGATCTTCATTTTTGGCATAGTGACATTCTCTAGCCTCAGTGCTTGATATTGAATTATTCTTTCTCTTGAGATGATACCGTCATATTTGTCATTTATATCCTTAATATAGAGCTCAAATTATTCAAGTATTTTCTAGTGAGCTTCTTTTGTTGTCGAAGCTTGTGGTAGCTTGACCTTCTACATTAGCTTGGTGTCTTAGCATGCATGAGATGGTTAATTACTTCTTTATGTGCTTGGCTGGTGGAGTAAGTGTTTTATAACTTCTTTCTGAAGTCTAACTTCTTTCATTTTTCCTCAAATGTGAGGAGTTAGAACTTAGAAGGCGTGCCAATTATATCTAGAAAGATCTTGGACTATGCATTTGATTATGTAACTTTTCCTTCCATCCCGACTGCCTTTGACATCAATAATTGTTCAAATTTTGGGTAGCATCGGATGTGTTCTAGCTTTGAAACTTTGTGGAGGGGCTAGGACACATGAGGTCTCCAAGACCTAGAAATCGTTTGGAGAAATTCCACCCGGTGTAGAATTTATTCAAATAATTAATTTTTTAAATGAGGACTCTAAGTCTAACTTAGGAAATTAAAAAATTAAAGTGAATTAATTTACACATATAGGTGAGAATGTTCTAAGTGACGTGGATCAAACTTTTTCTAATCTTAGCCGTTGATTAGAGATTAGATCACGACCGTTGATTGTTCAACGAGAAAAGTATTAAAGGAAGTCTTGGGGTCAGTTGGAGGACACACACAGAGTTGTAGCAGTTGAGCTAAGTCGAAATTTTGGGGCGCGGTTTGTTGAAAATTTTCGAGTGAGCTTGCAGTGTTAGTGAGGGGCAGATCGATAAGGGATATTTTGATTCGAGGCCGAGGATACATAAGTAGAGAGGCAGAACCGTACCAAGTAGCGCAGGGGCCAGCAAGAGGACCGCAACCCAGCCAGGCTGACGCAGAGATAACACAGGGGCAGTGTGAGGCTTCAGGGGCTGACACAGAGGCTAGAGGGACAACACTGGGGTTCGAGTGGGCCAGAAAGGGCTCGTATTTAGTAATTCCCTTGAGGGTTTGAATCAACCATATTTTCTATCTCCCGAGTGATAAGGTACAACTGTCGTGAAATTCTCATTAATCGCATCACTGATCCAGATACGACACATTTAGTTGGGATTTGCTTAACATCTACTTTCTTTAGTTTTGAAGGCGAGTTCTATGAGCAAACATGTGGTGTTGCCATGGGCTCTCCCCTTTTCCCGATTGTTGCTAATCTCTTTATGGAGGACTTTGAATCCAAGGCTATTTCCTCTGCTTTGTACCAGCCAAAGCTTTGGAAAAGGTTTGTAGATAATACTTGTGTCGTCTGGCCTCATGGTAAGGAAGAGCTAGATCGTTTCTTCGTTCATCTTAATAGTCAATCTTGCTCTGTAAAATTCACCATGGATTATGAGGTGGATGGTAGCCTTCCCTTCCTTGACGTTCTTATCTCTAGAAAAGATGATGGTTCTTTTTCCCATCAAGTTTTTCGAAATAAAACCCATAATGAGAAATATCTTCACGCTAGTTCTCATCATTTACCTGCTAAAAAATTAGGCGTCCTCAACACCTTAGCCACCAGGGCATTGAGAATCTCTGATAAATCTCACCTTGAGGGAGAAAAGACCCATCTCCTTAGTGTCTTATGTAAAAATGGTTATCGTAAGTCTCAAGGCCTTAAGGCTTTTCTTAAAGCAAAAAGAGGTCCCTTAGTTAAAAATAAAAATATAAATAAACCTAATTAGTGGTCCTGCAATGTAAGGCTTCCTTTCATTCAGGGAACCACTGATAGGATTGTTAGGTTCCTTAAGAAGCATAAGGTTTCTTCTTCCTTCAAGCGCCTTAGCACGATTCATAGCTCTCTTAAATCGATTAAAGATCCGGTAAACCCTAGGGATGGAAAATGTGTCTATATTATTCCTTGTTTTTGTGGGACACCTTACATTGGTGAAACTGGTCGATCTATTAACCAAAGGATCAGTGAACATGCTGCTGACATTAAGCATAGAAGATCCTGCACCTCTGCCCTAGCTGAGCATGCGAAAAAGACTAACCATCATATCTGCATTGAAGAGGCTAAGGTCATAGCTAGGATTGACCATTTCCATTATCGGAAGTTAAGAGAGGCATTAGAAATTGAAAAAAGACCCATAAATCTCAATAGAGATGATGACTGGAATATAAGCAGGTGTTGGATCTCTGCCCTATATTCTTAATGGTAATATATATATATATATATATATATATATATATATATATATATATATATATATATATTTTAATTAATAAATAATTTATTTATTTTTTAAGAGAAAGGAGAATAATAGGAATACAAATTTACATACAATTAAATAAATAAAATACTATAATATAATAGGTAATAAATAATTAAATAATAAGGAGTTAATAAAGAAATAAATAATAATAATAATAATAATAATGAATTAACTAAATAAAATAAAATATAAAGATTTATAAATATATTTTATTAAATAATTAAACTTTTAAATTAGTTAAACAGAACTAGCAATTATAATTTTATTTAATAATTAAGTAAGTAATTAAATTAATTAAAATAGAACTAGCAATTATTAAATTTCATGTTCAAACTCGCTGTTATCCTAACGACTAGTTTAGCCATTTTTGCATCTATTTAAACTCAATGTCTGGATCTAATCTCTCACCTAGTCTTAATGATGAACCACACTGGTTGGTTCGAAACGCGTCGACAATGTTCATTTGAATGTGATTATTACCGAAAAAATTCTACATAATTTTACGATGGATCATAGAAGCCAAAATTTTATAAATAGTGAAATTCTCTGTCGGGCAAACCACTACTGGTGCCCATGATGTATTCAGATTCTGCATAATAATAAAACCCTCTAAGAGCTACTGCACAGGTTTTCCCCCATTGGGTTCTTCCGGGGACATTTGGCCGAAAAATCATGTGTCCTTTGTCATATGCGCGCTATGTTTCAGTAAATGATCTATATGTATGTGTAGGCTACTTACTTTGATGTTTTTTTGAATACTTCAATTAAATAACTTGTTAATTAAATAAAACTAGGAGAAGTGAATCAATATACCGTAGTAGGGTTTCTGTATTTAGAAATTTTCACATGGTATCAGAGCGATTGCAGATCAAGCTAAAGCCAGCCATCAACATAGGGCGAAAGATCTTTTTTTGCTGTAGGAGGGCAGCTGAAGCTGCACAGAGTCAACAAGAGGTAGCGAAGCACGAGAGGGATGATGCAGGCCCTACAGGGGTGATGCAGAGCCAGTTTGCTGATGCAGGCCCAGCAGAGTGACGCAGATCCTATCAAGCTCATGTCGGGCTGACGCAGGCCTTAGAGGGTGACTCTCCAAGAGGGAGTGACGGTCTGCTGATTGCTGTGGTTGGAAGTGCAGTTTCTGATCTTTAAAGTTGCTGGTGCGGCATCGGTTCTGTCGGTGCGGAACGATTCCTAGCAAAGTTGACAAAGTAAGGGGAAACAATCCCTCGGCAGATTTTCTTGCCAAGAAATTTGAGATTCGATCAAGAGGAGTGGTCGTAGAGGGTTGATTCGACATAATTGGTAGAGGATTTCTGGGAGGGGAATCATTTATCAAAGGGAGCAGATTCTCTAGAGGCTTTCTATTGCCAAGAAACCCAGATCCGATCTTTTGCCAAGTGTAGAAACAACAGAAGGGAGAAGTGCACTTGCTTCGACTTGTTTGAACATAGATGACCTCGTATGGACTGAGAGATCAGGATAGGTTAGACGGTGTGTCTAATTTTGCTATCTGGAAAGCCAGAATCCTGACAATCCTTGAGGAGTATGGCATTAGAGACCATGCCGAGAACGTCTTAGCTGTGTCGATCGATGTTGATGCTCTGAAGAAGTTCAATGAAAATCAGGGGCGGGCTAAACACTTGATCATGGATGGAGTGAAAGATTACGTGGTTCCACATATTGCCGAGAAGAAGATGACATACGAGGTGTGGACAACATTAACCATATTGTATCAAGGTAGCTTCATCCAAAGGAAGATGCTTCTAGACAATCAGATGTGGTTGTTCCAGATGCACAAGGGAGAGGAAATCGATCCTTTCCTCTCTAGATTGCAGGCTATTTGAGACCAGCTGATTGCCGCAACTCTTGATGATGGACTCATGGTGAGGATTGCCTTGAATGCAGTCACCGATGAGTGGGAGACCTTTGTCCAGTGTCTCTTGGGCAGAGCACAACTCCTAAACTGGGGAGACATGTGTGCAATCCTTCGTCAAGAGGAGATCAGGAGGATAACCAAGAGGGAATTCAGCAACGGAGTCGTCAAAATTAAGAAAGAGGAGGAAGATGCAGCCCTAGCATCTAAGGGACAGAGGCAACAAGGGAAGAAGAAGGACCTATCCAATGTCCAGTGCTTCAGATGTGGAGAATTGGGACACTTCACCAATACTTGTCCTAAGAAGAAGGGAAAGGAAGATTCAGATTCCAGGGCAACAACAACGAAAGTAGATGTTGGCAGCGATGATGATGTGGCCATGAGTGCTCATGTACCTTGAGAGAAGGGGTGGGGCGACATAGATCTGTAGATTGAGCTACATATGGTGGTAGAATACTTGAAGTGCCCAAACTCTTTGATCACATACGAGTTACAAGAGCCTTAAGACAGTAGTAGGATGACTGGAGTTAATGGATGCAGAGGATCATGGAAAGGCACAAGGCAGTGGTTGAACGTTGAAGATTGGAGTAGCGCAGTGCAGTGGCAACAACAACGTGGAAGTAGCAACACAAACGTTGATGGGACTTCAATAGTGCAGAGGGGCAATGCAGAACAACAACAGCACAAAGGCTCTAGAGGCACAACGCCGAGCAACAACAAAGGGTGCTTCAGTGATGAGATGCAGCCAGATTGGCTTGTGTGTCAGTTGTTGGGTGATTTTCCTTCAATTGCTTACTTCTCAAAAACTAAGTTGTAGTGCAACAATTAGTAGTGACAATGCTATTGGCAGCATGATGCAACAATTGGAGAGGGAGTTGCAATACAGATGAGGCAGTTACTATGGCAGAGTCACGGGCAGCAGTACAGGAAGTAACATCATGATGGATGGAGAGCAGCATGCCAAGCATCAGTAGTGTAAGGGACCGATACCAGAGATTAGAGTAACGCTTCTGAAATGAAGTGTTGCTAGAGCACATTCCTCGCTAAGAGGGAGTGTTGAGATTTTGGGTAGCATTGGATGTGCTCTAGCTCCGAAACTTTATGGAAGGGCTAGGACACATGAAATCTCCAAGACCAAGAAATCGTTTGGAGAAATTCCACTCGATATAAAAGTTATTCAAATAATTAATTTTTTAATGAGGAGCGAAGTCTAACTTAAAGAAATTTAAAAAATTAAGTGAATTAATTTACACATATGGGTGAGAATGTTCTAAGTGACATGGATCAAGCTTTTTCTAATATTAGCCATTGATTAGAGATTAGATCACGACTGTTGATTGTTCAACGAGAAAAGCATTAAAGGAAGACTTGGGGTCAGTTGGAGGACACACACAGAGCGGTAGTAATTGAGCTAAGTCGAAATTCTGGGGCGCGGTTCGCTGAGAATTTTCGAGTGAGCTTGCAGTGCGAGGGGTAGATCGACAAGGGATATTCTAATCCGAAGCTGAGGATACATAAGCAAAGAGGCAGAACCGCACTCGGCAATGCAAAGGCCAGCAGGAGGGACACAACCGATCCAGGCTAATGCAGAGAAATCGTAGGGGCTGACGCAGGCTGTTTCGGGTGACGCAGAGGCAACACTAAGTTGTTCAGGGTGACGTAGGGGCAACATGAGGCTTCAAGGACTGACGTAGAGGTTGGAGAGACAACACTGGGGTTCGAATGGGCCAAAAAGGGCTCATATTCAGTAATTCCCTTGAGGGTTTCAATCAACCATATTTTCTTTCTTCAAGTGATAAGATAAAACTGTCGTGAAATTCTTTGTCGGGCAAACCACTACTGGTGCCCATGATGTATTCAGATTTTGCTTAATAATAAAACCTTCTAAGAGCTGCTGCACCGGTTTTCCCGCATTGGGTTTTTCCGGGGACATTTGTTCGAAAATTAATGTGCATCCTTTGTCATATGTGTGCTATGTTTCAGTAAATGATCTATATGTATGTGTAGGCTGCAGTGGTGTTTACTTTGATGTTTTTTTGAATACTTCAGTTAAATAACTTGTTAATTGAATAAAACAAGTAGGAGAAGTAAATCAATATAATGCAGTAGGGTTTCTGTATTCAGAAATTTTCACAATAACAACCCTTTTCAACAATCTTCCCCTTTGTTATTGATGAAAACACTTCGACATTTGCTTCTGACAGATGTTCCCCTTGTACTTCGACATTTGCTTCTGATAGCTGCTCCCCCTGTCTGGATTCTCTCCCTTTTTGGCATCAATAGAAAATGGTGCTCCCTATCTTTATGCTTCTTAAGTACAAAAATCTGCCTGTTCTTCAACAGGGAACACCTGCCCTGTCTCTTCACCTTGAGATTACCCTTCCTTGCATTACCAAGACTCTTTGTCATCTTTCTGTTGTTCCAACTGAGAAATTTCTCTGCAAAATTATGAGACACTGTAGATTGACACCTTAGCCAAATGTGGCAGTAGAATTGCAAGCAACTTGTTGGAAAGTGTAACTAGGTCAGTCTTCATATTGACTATGTAATTATAGGTTTATGTAAAGTAGAAGACAGATAATAAAATGTCTTTGTACTTGCTTCATGGGTTTCATGAGCAAGAGTTTATTATAGGTTAGTAGACTTATTCTTGATGTCTATCTAGGTTTTTGTCTTCTAGATATAAATGTAATAACTATTATATATATATGAAGGATCTAGTCTCAAAGAATGCTCCAAGACCTAGTCCAAGAAATTGTGGAAGAATGGCTATTATCAACCCTCAATCTAAAATGAAAGATCAACTGCAAGATGTGTCAAGTTGGCCTTCCAACAACATGCAAAATCGGCCTTCAAATAAGAAGTATGGTCGGCGTAGAGTCCATGAATCTATTTCTATAAATATCTCTGTTCTGTGGCCATTTGAGAGAGTTTTTTCGATCATCTCTGAAGTGTAATACGGATCATAAGATGAAGTTCAGTGTGGTTTTGAGTGCGGATGTTAAAGGGTTTCAGGACTTGTCAACATATATATCTTCGTGTGATATCTAAGTGCCATAAAGTGCTGTGGTCTACCAAGAACACAAGTGCGGACTGTCTCTAACTATCCATGAAAACTTGTGTAGATAAATCCAGAAGTAGTTACAATGAATAGGGTCTGATTCATGCAACGCTTAAGGGCATTGTTTATATATTGAAGTACAAAGTTGTATAAGAATAGTATGCAGAGTATCTTGAAGTAAAATTGTAGATAAAAGGGTAACGTTGGTATTCATCTCTAGCTCTTGTAAAGTTGGATCAGTGGTCTGGAAGATTCTTGTAAATATTCCACAGAGGGAGTAGTAAGAAGGTGGTAGAAAGTAGGAAAGTAAGTCTGAGATTTACTTTCCTAACTACAAACTATATATATCTCAAGAAACTGAAGGTTCAATTGAATGTTCAAAGGAAGTACTGGTGCAGAACAGTGCAACTTGGTGAAGAGAAGGACCAGAATTGGAGGACATCAAAGCAGTAAGGACAAGGTCTTGGATGCATAAATAGGTCAAAGGTTTGATTCTAGGTCATGGTACTTGTCATCTGAAATCTATAAGAATAATTTCTTGTGGGTTTTCCTCTCCAAGTGGGTGAGGTTTTGCCCTGGCTCTAAGAGCCTAATTCTTGTGTCTCGTGTCTTTTGATAATTGACTTGATGAAAGATTTAATAAGCTAACAAGGGAAAGATATAAGTAACTCAAGTAATTATCAAGAAGAGAATTTTGAATTAATCACTAGCCCTCCAAATTCTCAACATGGTATCAGAGCTAAGGTGCTAATGACAAAGGGCTATTTGACAAGAAGACACTTGAGGGTCAAAATTCAGTTTTCTAGAAGGCAACAAAGCAAAAGGCAAATTCTACATTGATAAAGTCAAGTCAATTTGCAAGAAAATCCTCAAGCGATCTCAAAGAAGACTTTCAACCTTAAATCCACATATCGAGGAGGTAATATTTGACATCAAAGATTCTTGATATTGAAGACATTTTTGGAAGTCAAATCATTAAGCACCAACCTACACTATTGAAGATATATTCGTCTTGAAGTAATCCTTGATAATCAAGGACATAAGATCACCTACTTTGAAATCAATCTAAGAGGAAGTTCCTGCCATCCCCTTCATCATTATCAACAAGGAAGCTGATAGAAGAAGAAAAGCATCTCTCAAGTAAGTATCTATGACCTTACTTAAATCTGTCAAGATTTCTTATTGTAAAGAGAGCAACAAGTTGGTTGGGTCATCAAACTTTAGCGCATGGAAGAAAAGGACAGTTTTGAATCTAATTGAAGACGAAGTTATGGATTACATCGATGGATTGACAATTCAACGTCCAAAAGAAGATGCTCCAGCTCATGCCAAGTACATGATGGGAGAAATCAGAGCCCAGAGGATTCTCATAGAATCCATTAAGGACTCACTCATTCCCTATGTATCAAAACTAAAGTCTGCTAAATAAATTTATGAGAAACTGGTGGAGCTATTCTCTGTGAGTACTATAGGAGAAACAATCTCTTTGAGACAAGAACTATATAAAATGAAATTGTCAAGGGAAGAAGGAATCACCCCATACTTTATGAGGATTTCTGAAATAAGAGATCAACTACAAGAATTGGGAGAAGTAATGTCTGACACTGAAATGACTACAATAGTGTTGAATGCTCTACCAGAGGAATGGGGAAATTTCACTTCTAGTTTATACGAGAAGAAAGAAGCCACACCATTCCATGTTTTATGGCATCTATGTAAAATAGAGGAAACAAGACTGAAAGCCAAAGCTGATACATGACCAAGTGAAGAGAATCAAGCCTTTGCAGCCACATACATGATGAAAGGAAGATTCAGAAAATTTGGTCCTCGGAATAAAAGAAGGAATATGGACAAAGTACGATGCTTTGGATGTAATGAACTTGGGCATTATAAAAGAGATTGTCCTAAATCTGGCAAGGATAAGAGGAAAAGGGAAGAAGCCCATATCTCAGATATGAGGGAAGAACTTGATGCAAATAAATCTAAGAAATAAGTGAGGGATCTCTACTATGACTGAGATCATCCTCTCCTTTAAGTGATTTCTGTTGGTTGTAAAATAGTATGATAAGAAACAGTGTACACTATAGCATCATGATCGAAGCATGGTAGGAGCTCTCGATAAAACTAGCTCCTGGAAAACCTCTATGATAACAATACTAATGGAAGGCAGTCATCGAGATCAAGGGTCATCATGAAAACTGGTGCTGACATTTTCTAATGGAGCTCTATATGAATTCACTGATTAGAAAGAAAGCATAATGGTTTCATCAAGAATTCCATGCTATGGAATTTTGGGATGTGATGACATATTGATGGAGCAGGTCAAGGGAATGGAACTCTTCATTCTAGTAAAACTCCTACATGATGATTTAAATGAAAAAGGTACGAGGTATGTATATATTCATATGCTGACACTGGATGATGTGAAGTCATGTCATATGGTTGCAGGTAATATACTTCTATATTCAGAAGTATGATTTATGAAGGAGGATCTATTGGTGCACTAACAGATGGAATCAACATAATATATCCTCATGGAATATGAGGTGGCTGCATATGGATGAGGAATTGGAAAAACTTGTAAAATTTACTGGGAATGTAGAATGTGCAGAAAGGAAGAGATCATGAAATGCAATCATGTCAAGAGGCAGTTATCATCCGGAAGCCAAGAAGATGTGACTAGGAGATCTCTTGGGAGGATATGTAGACTCTGACATAAGTCTGGTAAAGAAGAAGACCCTTGACAAAACATATCATTAGGAGATGTGTCAATCTGAATAAAGGATGTCGATGCCTACATGAATATGTCATGGTGAAATATCATCACTGAGGTAACTTTTGTTTTTAAAAGTTCATATGTATATGTTTATCTGGATGAATTTGTGCAGGACTGCTAATCATGAGAAGGATGTATGATCCTTGGAGATGATTCGAAGGAAAGTAGCATGGCATAACGATGGACCAGATGAGAAAAACTGATGAATCACTTTCTGATAGTGGACATGACTCGTGACTGAATGTGATGGATGATTTGTGCCCTATGAAGCCAAAAGTTGAAGATTCCTCAATATCGAAATCCATGACATCGAGGGGAGGAATTCTTCATGAGTAGTTGGATTGTTGCTGCAGGACCTTGGTTGAGAGGGAGCTTGGTGGTAAGTTTCTTACTTGGAAGAAACTTAAAGTATGTCCTTCCTGAGTTAAGAGGGAGTGACGTATGTGATTTTCCAATACATTTGTCATGCACCAGACCAGGACTAACAGTCGCAAGTCTTAGTGAAGGCCATGTGGAGAGAATGGATAGACACATGATTATGGTCTTCACTTGGAAGACAGAATGGAGGATTGGGTAATCATCTGGAATTCGATACTCTTTGAAAATGAGATAGGGCATTCAAGATAAGAGTAGTCTAGGACTGATGTTCTTTGATGGCTGACTACCCAAGAGAAGAATAGTCCAAGAAGGTCATACTTTGGGAACACCTAGGTGGAGTATGTACCTTGGAGAGACAATGACTATTGTGTCTATATGTCATGTGTCTCGCGAGCATTGATGCCCATTGTCTCGTTGAGAGATGGGGTTGTTAGTCAAGGCCTTGCACTAGGACAATGTTGGTTGATATGATGCTATACATATGCGATTACCAATCCGATTCTTCAGTTTGAAAACGACGTCGTACTTGTATGAATACCTCCCTAGTTAAGAGGGAGTGTTGGAAAGTGTAACTAGGTCGGTCTTCATATTGACTATGTAATTATAGGTTTATGTAAAGTAGAAGACAAAGATAATAAAATGTATTTTGTACTTGCTTCATGGGTTTCATGAGCAAGAGTTTATTATAGGCTAGTAGACTTATTCTTGATGTTAATCTAGGTTTCTGTCTTCTAGATATAAATGTAATAATTGTTATATATATATATATATATATATGAAGGATTTAGTCTCAAAGAATGCTGCAAGGCCTAGTCCAAGAAACTGTGGAAGAATGGCTATTATTAGCCCTCAATCTACAATGAAAGATCAGCTACAAGATGTGTCAAGTCGACCTTCCAACAACATGCAAAGTCGGCCTACAAATAAGAAGTATCGTCGACCTAAAGTCCATGAATTTGTTCCTATATATATCTTTGTTCTGCGACCATTTAAGAGATAGTTTTTCGGTAATCTCTAAAGTGTAATACAGATCATAAGACGAAGTTCAGTGTGGACGTTTAAAGGGTTTCAGGATTGGTCAACATATATATCTCTGTGTGATATCTAAGTGCCATAAAGTGTTGTGGTCTACAAAGCACAGAAGTGCGGATTGTCTCTAACTGTCGATGAAAGCTTGTGCAGATAAATCCATAAGTAGTTATAGTGAATAAGGTCTGATTCATGCAACGTTTAAGGTCAGTGTTTATATATTGAAGTACATATATGTATGAGAATAGTATGCGGACTATCCTGAAGCAAAATTGTAGATAAAAGGGTAACATTGGTATTCATCTCCAACTCTTGTAAATTTGGATCAGTGGTCTGGAAGATTCTTGTAAATATTCCACAGAGAAAGAGCAGTAAGAAGGTGACAGAAAGTAGGACAGCAAATATGAGATTTACTTTCCTAACTACAACATATATATATATATATATATATATATATATATATATATATATATATATATATATATATATATATATATATATATATATATATATATATATATATATATATATCAAGCAACCGAAGATTCAACTAAATGTTCAAAGGAAGTAATGGTGCAGAACATTGCAACTCGATGAAGAGAAGAAGGACCAGAATTGAAGGACATCAAAGTAGTAAGGACAAGGTCTTGGATGCATAAATAGGTCAAGGGTCCGATTCTGGGTCATGGTACTTGTTATCTAAAATCTATAAGAAATATTTCTCATGGGTTTTCCTCTCCAAGAGGGAGAGGTTTTTCCCTGGCTCTAGGAGCCTAATTCTTGCGTCTCGTGTCTTTTGATAATTGACTTGATGAAAGATTTAATAAGCTAACAAGGGAAAGACATAAGTAACTCGAGTAACCTCACAAGTAATTATCAAGAAGAGAATTTTGAATTAATCACTAGCCCTCCAAATTCTCAACACAACTGGACATGAAAATAAACTTTCCTCAAGGTATGCATGACATAGACAACTGAAACTAACTCTTTAGAATCAACTAACTTAAAAGCTTCTGTGTATCCTTGTATCCTTGTATGTTCCAACACTTCTTTGGTTGACTTCTAGCTTGACATCTTACACAAATTTCATTCTTCCCTACAAAATCCCCTCTTGCACAGAAGTTACAAGAAAAAAATGTGCTTCAGAGTGCAATCTTGGAAAAAATTGTGTTTCAGAGTGCAGAGTCTTGGAACAAGACTTCGCATCTTCTCAGTGCTTTTTAATTATCTTTTCTGAAACATGTTCACTATGAGGTGTAGTGGCAGAGCCAACATATGCAACCACCCAAACATTATGTGCATTTACAGTTGGTTTATGATCACAGTCAAAATTTTCAAGCCCTGTCAAATTAATATATTTGATGCCCATTTAAAGCCTTCTCTCTCAGCCTGATTTTCTTTGATATAGATTGATATAGTGACTGCTCAGAAAACCCTGTTGCATTGACATCATAGACTGATTTGTTTTGATTTGCACGATTAAAGTCTTCAGAAGCAGTTCTAGGAACCTCTTGATCTCTCTTAACATCATTATGTGCTGCATCTTCCGGATAACATGGAGGCCCAAACTCTGAAATCAAAGAATCATGTGAGAACGAAGTACTTTTAAGGACTAGTTCCATATCCACATCAGTCAGAGGCCCATTTTCTAGTGCATAAAGTAGTTCCTCTGTACTGTCTCCAAAAGTGAAGACTTATTAGATTGCTTTTGTTGCAACAATTTGGGAATTCATGGGAGTATCAAGAGTGGCAGCATCCCTAGACCGTTCCCTTGCCTGTTTGTAAATTTCCATTGCTCACTGCATATGGTTTCATTGTGTCAAAATGCAATCAATGCAAGAAAATTTACATTCTCTGGTGAATGACAGAAAAATTCTCGTCACAAATCAAGAATTGAAAGGAGAGCCTTTGTATCTGTATCCACCTCTAATTCTTGGTCCTCATAAGCCTTATCTGTAGTGAAATTAGCCTCACTAGGGTTAATTGTCTGTCCTATGCGAAGTTCGTTGATATATTGATATTGTAGATCTGGACATGCCAACTCTGCTGATATGTCTAGTTTTGATAGATAATGCCTTGTGTCCTCATATTAATGCTTACACTTCTTTGTTTTGAATAGAATGCACACAAGGAATTTTCTGGAGCAGTATTCGAAGAATTTTGATCACACCTTCTAATATCAATACTTTCAGTGGAAGATCTTTCACTTTTGAGTTTCTCATGATGATCTCGAGGATCTTGAGTCGAACCATTTAATCCCTCTGCACTATACTGGCCCTGATAATTAGATTCATTATGATTAGATAAATCTATACACATATCAATGTTTTGTCCTTTCCCTATACTAGTTGGCGCTCCTGGCCCTGATGTGATGAACTTCCATATGAAACATCTGGTGTGCTTACAAAAACATTCTCCTATGTTTGTTCTTATGAGCTTTAACAACCTTCGCCAGTTTTGTTCCAACTTTGGTGCATGTGACCCACAGGGGCTTCACTCAATAAACCTCTAACATATCACATGCGATCACAGCATATTAAACAATACCTTTAATTTGAGTACATATTTCAAAATACCTCTAAAAATCACATTATTTAACCCCATACCAATATAAACCCAATACACTTTCGCAATTTAAAAAGCCCTTACTTTCACTATATATTGTAGGTATCCATTTTTTCATTAACATTTTTTATACCCCTTTATATTTTTCCATTGACTTTGAACTCCATTTTTTATATCTGCCAATTTAAAAACCCTTTACCCCCTATATATCTCCCAATATATTATGTCATTTTTTCCTCATTATATATCCCCCAATATGAACCCACGTGCTAGGGTGTTGCTCCCGTAGTGATGCCCCTGTGATGTGACCCCTCTTTTCATGGGTTCCAGGTTCAAGGAAATTGTCTAGCGGCGAGCTCAACACAACTATTTTCTTCTTGTTTTCTCATCTGTACCTTCGTGACGATTTCTTTTTGCCTAGTAGAAATATATTCTCCCTTGATTTGTTTAGGAGACCACCTTATGGTGCTTTTGTAGTCATGTGCTACATGCCCAAGGTTGTGGAATTTGTAGCATTCTGTACTGTACTTGAATAGGGGAGTGAACGAATTATGATATCTGTAGATGTAGTCATTAGCATCTTTGATTGATGTAAATATGGAACTAGTCCCTAAAAGTTCTTTGTTCTCACTTTTGAGAAATCTAGGGCAACTAGATTAGGTGATTTCTCTTACTTTGATAAATGCTTGTGATATCTTTTTACTTGTTTTGATTAGTTTTTTCTTCAACTTGATTATTATTGTGTTCCTGTGTTGCCAGGAAATGTGGGGACGGGGACAGGGATGAGGACTAGGACTGGGACGTGGATGGAGATGGGCATGTCATTTTTTGAAATAGGGTGCTAGGCTCGTCAAGGATATATATATATATATGAATTTGTATATTTTCCAACTTTAAACAAGAAAACTAAAATATTATGATTTAAACTTTAAAGATTTAAACATGCATATCATTGAACATTCAACATTCACATTGAAATTTGAAAATTTCTAGTTTGATATCAAGTGCAAATTGGAGTTTACACATACTTGTAAATCTCTCCCCAAGCCAATTTCACCCAAAAATCTAGTAGGGAAAGAGAAGGCCAAAAGTTACATTCTTGGAAAAAAATGTAAAAAAAAACACAGTCAAAAGAGTGATTAGAAAAGCAAGTCATGTTGATTGGCCATTAGAGAATGTGGAGATTACAGTAACAAAACAAGAGTTTGGAATCATAGTATATGACAATAGATTGTTTATTGTGGTTACTTCAAGATTCTAATACTCGTCATAGGGAATCTTTCCCATCTTTGACATCATGGGTCGATTTACTATTTAGAAATAAATTTTAATTTACTAATTTTGTTATGCAAACAATGAAGTTTGAACACATAAATTGGAATTAATTCATGCCACGTGGTGAATCTTCAAGAGCTACCTGTAAATCTTCAAGCATGGATTGCATCTCTATGGATTGCGTCTCTGTGGGAACCTCCAGTGACTTGCACACACACCAACGAATGCCCCAAACACACCAGGGAATGTTCGTCGTCTCAATGGTCAAACCGAATGTCTGTTGTCTCAAACAAAGCTGTCAAAGAATGGAATGTCATCATTGAAGAGAAGAGATTTTAGGTTTTACAGGTTATGTATTACATTTTGACTTTCCATGATTTTTTTTTATTTCCTTTTTATTAAAAAAATTCAATAATCGTTCAACAAAGAACCCTAAAGAACCTGATTTTGGAGTTCCAAGTACCCATTATCAGTGTTCCAAGTAACCTAAACATCAAACACACCCAAATTTTTAATGAGGAACTCGATTCTTGGTAGACGAACCCAATTCTTATGGGGTTTTTTTTAGAAGAACTTTTACTTGAATCTAGTTCTTAGGGACGAGAACCCCACCCCAAGTTTGCGAACCCATGCAATATAGTTGTGTTATCATAAAAAAACTACCAAACAATAAGAAAAGAGGACACAGGATATAGGCGATCAACCAAGGCCAAAGCCTCTGCAATTGAGAGGAAAACCCACAAGAATTCTTCTCTTCTTATAGAACTTCAATTGACTAATTCCAAGACCTATGACCCTTGACAAAAACCCTCCAAGACCAAGTCAAAATTTTCCTTCTTAACGAGGATTCCTTCCAGCAATTCCTCAACAACTTCTGTAATTTTGACCTCCAACAAATTATTCTGCAACTTTGATCCCCCAGAAGAATCTTCTGCAACTTCCACCTTCCAACAGATTCTTATGCAGAAGCTGTAGCCTTTTCACGTGTGGAAAATAATGGTGGATTCTTCCTCCTTTCCTCTTCGCTTGAGTTGATTCTCTTTCCTAGAGAACTTGACTTGCAAAGTGTCTTTCTTGATATCCTATCTCGAATTTCTGCAACTCGGTTTCTTTTGCTGCAATAGGTACCCTAATTCCTTCTCATATCTGGAGAGTAATAGCCAAAAACAATGTGAAAATATATCTCTTTTTTTCTTCTCCTTGTCTTTCTCTTCCTCACACTTTTTCTTGTCTCTTAATCAAACTTGTGTGAGTGAAGTGAGTGTGCTAAGTGAGGTCAAAGTCTCCCTTATCTATAGGTCTCTCACTAGGTTGAATTACTCTCGTTCACTTGAGAAGGCCAACTTGATCTTTGCACCATGATTAGGTCTTGGAGGTTCTTTTGACTCAAATAAATATTCCTTTGAAATATGTAATATGCCCAAATGGGTCTTCAATACATGACAATGACTCAATTGACTTCTAGACTAAATGCATTAGGGGAATTTTGAGGTCTAAAATAGTCCTTATAAGGAAAATGTACAATCAAAATTCACTTTATGAGAACCAATCACATTTTAATGGATGACATCATCCCTAATGGTTAATGTGGCATTGCTTGAGTTAAAGGTACTTATTTGTCACATTCTCAATGGTGGATAAAAGCTCATAGTTAACCATGGTAATGCTCTAAGTACTTTTAAAGTCATAAAGTAAAGTACTCATAATAAATGTCATTTCATACTTTTTGAATAAAATATTACTATTGTCATTTCATATTTTTTGAAAGAAACAATGCATATCGCTACACAATCTTCTTGAATTTACATATTTTTCAATAAATATTATATTTGTATATTTTCAAATATTTATTTTTAAATTATATATTAATCTAATTTTATTTAGTATTACAATTTCAAATTAATTGTAAGTTAACATCTATACGTATATATTATACATATGAAATCAAAATAATAAAAAAATGTAACCTTGTAATTTTAGGATAAATCAAATTTATAAATAATAACATTATGATATTAATAACAATACAGACATATTAAAATTAAAGAAAAAAAAATATTTTAATTTTTTAGTATGAAAAAAATATATTAGTTTTGTATGTTGAAAAAAGATATATTAAGTTCAACATAGTTTGGGGCAAAAAAAACTAAATTTCAATATATAAATATTATATTATAATTATAAATATAAATTAAATTTATTTCAATATTTTATTTTTATTTTTTAAAAATAAAATTTAATTCATTTCATTATGATTATATATTAGTATATATAATATTATGAAAACTAATTTGAATGTTATAGAATATATATTATATTCTTTTTTATATTATATATTATTTCTTATGTTATAAATAAAATTAATTTAATATGTAATATAAAATTCGTACCTAAAACAATATATTATATTATATTATTTTTATATAGTATATTAATTGTATGTTATTGTTTAATTTAAATCATAAAAATTTTAATTAATAGTATATTTTATAACTAAGAATTTATGAATTTGTATTTATATTTTATTTTAAGTTATTTAAGTACAAAGTACAAATGCATTAGTTGTGCAATGATAATGAATTTTTTTTTAAAAACTCATTCTTATTTATAGTCTCATCAATACAATTGTTTTATTAATTTTATTTTGGTACAACTTTTGAATTGAATTTAACCATGGTTACATGGATTTTGGTGGAAAAAGTGAATTGCAAATTTATAAATATTATTTTATTGGTTTAGCTATTATTTTGTTATTTCCTTAGGAGGCCCATTTTAGACCTTAAAATTCCTCTAATGGACAAGCCTTAGAAGCACTCAATGGGTGTTTGACTTAAAAGTAAATTTTCCTTGAGCATGAAACCCATGCCTCAAGAACATTAATAATAAAAATATTTATCTCTTTACATTAAATACATAAAATCATGATTACATGTCATTATGAAGACTGAACCTAGTTACATATTTCAATGCTCACATGATTCTTTGATTTCAGAGTTTGCGCTTTCATGTTATCTGGATGTTGCAATATATAATGATGTTAAGAGAGATCAAGAAGTTCCTAAAAATGCTTCTGAAGATATTAATCATGTAGATCAAAACAAATCAGTCTGCAATGACAATGAAATAGGGTTTTCAGAGTAGTCATTCTATAAATCTATATCAGAGAAAAGTAGGATGAGAGAGAAGGCTTTAAATGGGTGTGTTGTCACCTTGCTTACACACCTAAATTAATGTGGGAAAAATCCTCAACCCCACTAGATGTTTCCTTGGTGGCAAAGCTCAGAGAAGGGGCTATCACCTAATCCCAAATCTCTTTGTTTAGGCTCCTTCCTAGCTAAAGCCAAGGGGGGTGGACCTTAAGGAAGATGTTAAAGGGAAACTTGCTAAATAACAAGTCTAGGAGATAATTAGTAAGTCAATTAGAGCATCAACCACTCAATACCTTGAAATATATCTTGAAGCAATAAAAACTTAGAAAGTACAAATCATCATGAGCATGTAATCAATATCAAATGTGAATAAATCAATATGACTCAACAATGTATCATGCAAGGAAAATGTAAGTATATGAGTGCCAAATATAATTTTGCAAGAAACGAAATATATGCTCAAATAAATAAAAGTACTTGCAATAATGGAAATATCTTCAAGATACAACAAGATCAAATGGAATGAAAAGCTACAAGAGAAATGTTAGTGAATAAAAACCAACACTAAAATATGAAAATACAATTTGGAAAGGAAAGCACTTAATTGGAGATAAAATGTTTGTAAGTAAAATGTTGCTTGTACTTAGAAAGGAAATATGCGCACATAAAACAAGGACATTGTTGAGATTTTGGGTAGCATCAATTGTGCTCTAGCTCTGAAACTTTGTGAAGGGGCTAGAACACATGATATCTCCAAGACCAAGAAATCGTTTGGAGAAATTCCACCCAGTGTGAAAGTTTTTTCAATAATTAATTATTTTTAATGGAGACCCTAAGTTTAACTTAAGGAAATAAAATAATTAAAGGGAGTTAATTAAAACATGTGGGTGAGAATGTTCTAACTGACGTGGATCAAGTCTTTTCTAATCTTAGCCGTTGATTAGAGATTAGATCACGACCATTGAATGTTCAACGAGAAAAGTATTAAAGGAAAGCTTGGGGTCAATTGGAGAAGACACACAAAGCGGTAGCACTTGAGCTAAGTAGAAATTATGGGCAGATCGGTGAGTGAGCTTGCAATGCTTGAGAGGGGCATATCGGCGAGGGATTATTCTGATCCCAGGCCGAGAATACAAAGGTAGAGAGGCAGATCCGTACCAGGTAACACAGAAACCAACAAGAGGGACACAGCCCAGCCAAGCTCACACAGAGGCAACACAGAGGCTGACGTAGGGCCTTCAGGGTGACGCAGAGGCAGCGCTAAGCCTAGAAGGGTGACGCAGGGTCAGCTTGTGCTGCGTAGAGGTTGAGCGGTGGCTATGCTAGGGAGGAGAAGCTGACATAGAGGCTGGAGGAGTAGCGCTAAGTTTCCAATGGGCCAGAAAGGGCTAGTATTCATGGTATTTCAAAGGAGTGCTTCCTCGGTTGAATCAACTATATTTTATGTCTCCGAATTATAGGTACATCTACCGTGAAATTCTCTATTGGGCAAACCATTACTGGTACCCTTTATTGTATTCATATATTCTGCTTAATAAACAAACCCTTTAAGAGTTGTTGCACTGGTTTTCCCGCATTGGGTTTTTCTAGGGACATTGTCCAAAAAATATTGTGTCATTTGTCATGTGTGCGTTATGATTCGGTAAATGATCTGTATGTATATGTAGGTTGCAATAGTATTTACTTTGATATTTTGCTGAATAATTCAAAAAAACAACTTGTTAATTAAATCGAACAAGTAGGAGAAGTAAATCAAGATACTGCGGTAGGGTTTCTATATTCAGAAATTTTCACATGGTATCAGAGCGAATTGCAGATCAAGCTGAAGCCATCAACATAGGGCTGAAGATTTTTTGCTACATGAGGGCAGCTGAAGCTGAACAGATTCAGAAAGAGGCAGCACAACACGAGAGGGATAACAGAGAGACGCTGCAGGGGTGGCGCAGAGCAAGTCTGCTCATGCAGAGCTGACGCAGGCCCATAAGGGTGACACATAGCCTATCAAGCTCACACTGAGCTGGTGCAGAGGCTGATGTAGGCCCAAGAGGGTGACGCAGTCCAAGAGGGAGTGATGTTGTGCCGGTTGCCGTGGCTAGAAGTGCAGTTTTCTGATGTTTGAAATTGCTGGTGGGGCATTATTTCTTCTGGTGCAGAACAATGCCTAGCAGGGTTGACAAAGTAAGGGGAAACAATTCCTCAGCATATTTTCTAGCCAAGAAATCCGAGATTTCATTAAGTGGAGTGATCATAGAGGGTTGATTTGACCGAATTGGTGACCTGGAAATCATTTGTCAGAGGGATCATATTCTCTAGAGGATTTCTATTGCCAAGAAACCCAAATCCGAGTCTCTTACTGAGAGCAAAAACAAAAGAAGGGAGAAGAGTATATGTTTCAACATTTTTTTTAGCAGAGATTGCTACACACGGACAGAGGGATCAGGACAGGTTGGATGGAGCATCAAACTTTGTCATCTGGAAGACCAGGATCCTAACAGTTCTGAATGATCTCAAACTCTTCGTGACAGATGAGGATGAGTACGCCATGAATGCTCATGCACCTCTAGAAAAGAGGTGGGGCGACATAGATCTGTGGATTGAGCTACAGATGGTGACAACAAGATCCTTGAGGTGCCCAAACTCTTGGATCACATATGAGCTACAAGAGCCGTTAACGAGAATAGTAGCATGAATGGAGTCAGTGGATGCATAGAATCATGGAAAAGGACAAGGCAATCCTTGAACGCTAAAGATTGGAGCAGCACAGTGCAGTAGCAAAGACAACAGAAAGGTTGATGGGACTTCAGCGACACAGAGGGGCAGTGCTTACGCAGTGCAGAGCAACAACAACACAAAGGCTCTAGAGAGACAACGCAGAGCAACAACAGGGGATGCTTTAGTGATGAGAAGTAGCCAAACTGACATGTCTGTTAGTGATTTGGGCAATGTCCTTCAGTTGCTTACTTCTCAACAACTGAGTTGCAGTGCAAGAAGTAGCAATGGTAGTGCTATGGGTAGCATGATGCAACATTTGAGAGGGATTTGCAGTACAAATGAGGCAGTCTCCGTGGCAGTGACATGGGAAATAATACATAAGGCAACAACATAGAGGATGAAGGGCAGTAGGCCAAGCATCAACAATGTAGAGGAACGATGCTAGAGATTAGAGTAACACTCTTGGAATGAAGTGTTTCTAGAGAACATTCCTCGCTAAGAGGGAGTGTTGAGATTTTGGGTAGCATCGGTTGTGCTCTAGCTCTGAAACTTTGTGGAGGGGCTAGAACACATGAGATCTCCAAGACCAAGAAATTGTTTGGATAAATTCCACTCGGTATGAAATTTATTCCAATAATTAATTATTTTTAATAGAAACCCTAAATCTAACTTAAGGAAATGAAATAATTAAAGGGAATTAATTAAAACATGTGGGTGAGAATGTTTTATGTGACGTGGATCAAGTCTTTTCTAAAGTTAGCCATTGATTAGAGATTAGATCACGACCGTTGAATTTTCAACAAGTATTAAAGGAAGGCTTGGGGTTAGTTGGAGAAGACACATAGAGTGGTAACACTTAAGCTAAGTCGAAATTCTGGGGTGCGGTTTGCTAAGAATTTTCAAGTGAGTTTGCAGTGCTTGAGAGGGGCAGTTTGGCGAGGGATTATTCTGATCCGAGCTCGAGAATACAAAGGCAGAGAGGCAGATCTGTACCAAGCAGTGCAGAAACCAACAGGACGAACACAACCCAACCAGGTTCACGTAGAGGCAACGCTGAGCCCAGAAGGGTGACGCAGGGGCAGCATGTGCTGCGCAGTGGCTACTTTGGGCAGGAGAAGCTAACACCGAGGCTAGAGGAGCAACGCTAGGGTTCCAGTGGGCTAAGAAGGGAAAGTATTAAACGTATTTCAGAGGAGTGCTTCCTCAGCTGAATCAACCATATTTTTTGTCTCTGAGTGATAAGTACATTTGTCGTGAAATTCTCTGTTGGGAAAACCATTACTGGTGCTCTTGATTGTATTCAGATATTCTGCTTAATAAACAAACCCTTTAAGAGCCATTGCACCGGTTTTCCTGCATTGGCTTTTTCCGGGGACATTGTCCAAAAAACTGTGTCCTTTGTCATGTGTGCGTTATGCTTCAGTAAATGATTTGTATGTATGTGTAGGCTGTAGTAGTATTTAATTTGATATATTTGCTAAATAATTCAGAAAAATAACTTGTTAATTAAATTGAACAAGTAGGAGAAGTAAATCAAGATACTGCAGTATGGTTTCTATATTTAGAAATTTTCACAGATATGAAACTTTAGACTTGATCCAAATGAGCATAAACAAGGTACAAGAGTGAAAATTAAAATACTTGCAAATGAAATATGCAAGTGTTTTCAATAAATCTAGTACATGTATTTGAGAAAGAGCTATATAATGAAATGTTTCAATGAGATGCCCACTTCAAATGCATGCAAGAACCATTCAAAATTGTAATGTGTTTGTGTGCTATGGTGTTCATGGTTTATTTTAGTTAAGACCAATTCTAAGGTGATTCTTCCTCTCAACTCCTTCAACTTGGTAAAGACTAAAGGTGGTTGCACGAAGGCTAGGATGATGAAGTACAAAGGCTTCGTTAATGATACTCCCCTAGTTGTTTAAGACAACCCAAATGCCTTCGTTCCTACAAGGGGACTAAACCACACTAGAGAACTGCAAGGTCGTGCGTTTTTATCTTTTATCCAAACTCAAATCTTGGGAAATTGAATGAAAAGTAAGGAAATTTCTCCTACAAAGTATATCAACCAAGCTTCTGCTTGGAGGTTAATTTTAGAAAGAGAAAAGTGCAAAGTGATAAATTGAAATTGTTAAAGAGTGTTACAATTAAAGTGACAAATTGCTAAAACCACTTGTTGATTGTAAATTGCTTGAAAATTTGAAAATATGCTCAAAATGAGTTTGAGTGAAATTGCAAAAAAACTATTTTAGATCAAACATTAATGCATGTAAGCAAGTAAAAGTTGAAATAAATGAAATTTAGATAAACTTGCAATATGCTCAATATGTAAAGATTACTCCAAATAAAAGCTTCAAATGAGACAAGTTGCAAGTAAAAATGAAACTAATAAGCTTGAAATTGCAATGTAATTAAAACTACTCTAAATCATGTAAGGACAATGAAATTTGCAATTAGATTATTACTATGAGCAAGATGAAACTAAACTGACATATTAGCATGGAAAATTGTGTGAGAAAAGTAAGATATCAAATGAAACTTAGCATGAAATGAGATGAAGGAAGAACTTTAGCATGAGATTAAGGCATGTGAATGAGCATGAAATTGAAGTGAAGTGATATGAACATAAGAAAATTAGTGTAAAAAAAGGAAATGCTAGAAAATAGAAAACTAGATCTACTTGAAAGAAAAGGAAAATTTATTATTTATATTAGTATGAAAGCCCCCTTATAAAGATAAGGGGTTTGGAATGAGCTCAAAATATGCATTTTATAAACCTACTCTTTCCCAAATATACAAGTGAAAGATTTAAATATTTACTTGAAGAAATTGTAAAACATGAAGGCTTGAAAGCCTTGAGGTGAATAGTGATTACAATCCTTAAAGAGTGAGTCTCTTGGAAGAAGAAAGTGAAGTGAATTGAAAAGAAAAACTTATTGATATTGAGGCTCCAAATGGAAAGGGCTCCTTGGTATATGCTTTATCTCCTTTTCTTTAAATGTGAATTGCCTCCAAGAACACCTATACAACAACAAACAAAAGAGTTATCATGCAAGAGAAATAGTGGGAGAAAAACACATGCATGAGAAGGAATAAGCTAGAAGTCCAATGCAAGTACAAAAATACATTTATATTGCAATGATTCCCTCACTAAAAAAACTCGTATGAACTGATTTAATGAGTGGAAAAGTTGGGGATTATACCCAACGCTTAGCCTTTATTGTGTTGAAATATGTAACTAGGTTCGATCTTCATAATGACATATGTAATCATGATTTTATGTATTTGATGAAAAGAGAAAATAAATGTATTATTGTAAGTCTTGAGGCATGGGTTTCATGCTCAAGAGAATTTATTTTACAGGTCAAAGCACCCATTGAGTGCTTCTAGGTTTGTTATAAAGTCATTGAGTCATTGTCATGTATGAATGACCTATTTGGGCATGTTACATATTGTAAAGAAAAATTTATTGAGTCATAATCAAGTCAAAAGAACCTCCAAGACCTCGTCATGACACAAAGTAGAGGTGAATCTTCTAACAAAGATTCTAATGGAGGATCTTGATGATCCTCATTCTACAAATGCTCCTTTCTAATGATGATGATGTATGATGATCTCTTTATCTTCTATCTTGCTAGATGATTTTCTCCAACCATATAGATTGCTTCTTCGGTTGTCCTTATATGCTTCCAATGAAGATTCCATGAGCTACTTCCTTTCTATCAGGATGAATGCTACAACCATGTAGGCTTTCTACTTCAGCTATCCTTCTATGATTCTATGATAATGTCATCTCTATCTTGCTATAATGCATCCTATCATACTTGTGATGATTTGTATTCTCTTCTATGACTGAAAAAAAGTGAAGGAAATTATCTTAGTCATAGTACATATCTTTCACTTCCTCCTTTGATTTCTTCTTTTCTGATTCTTCCACTTCTTTGGTAGCATGGGCTTCATTTCTTCCCTTTCTCTCCTTGTTGTCCTTCTTGAGTTTGGAACAATTCCTTTTAAAGTGCTCATATTCATTACACTTGTAGCATTGTATCTTTGACATATCGATCTTCTTCTGTTTCTGAGGATCAAACTTTCCAAGCTTTCATTTTCTTCCGGTCATGGCAACATATGCTTGAACTTGTTCATTTGATCCAACATCGCTCTTTTACGTCAACATAGTTTCTTCAAACTTACTTAATGAACAAAGTGAAATGAATGGAGTGGCTTCCTTCTTTCGATAGATACTTGATACAAAGTTGCCCCATTCGTCAAGTAGTGCATTGAGCACAACGGTGGTCATCTCTTTATCAGAAATTATTTCTCGTAGTTCTTGTAGTTGATCTCTTATTTGTGATACCCTCATAAGGTATGAGGATACCCCTTCTTCTTTTGATACTTTCATCTTGTATATTTCGGTTCTCAGTGATATAACTTCTCCTGCAGTACTTACAAAAACTAATTCTACCAAATTTTCATAGATGTTTTTCGATTTCTCTAACTTTGCTACATAAGGGACGAGGGAATCCTTGATTGATTTTATGAGGATTATTTGAGCCCTTATTTCCCTTTCATATACTTCGATAGTGCTCTTGAGATGTTTTGGAGATTAAACCCTTAACATATTCAATAACTTCATTCTCTATGAGAATCAAATCTATCCTCTTTTTCCATGCAAGAAAAATTGATGACTCAACTAGTTTGTTGCTCTCCTTGCAGAATGAAGTCTTATTGATAGTAGATTCAACATAAATATAAATATACTTACTTGTCAACTTAATTCCTTCTTGGTGATGAAGATTATTTCTTTCTTGATGATGTCTTCTTTATTTAAAGATGACAATACTTCTTAGATGACATGCTTGAGATGTGATTCTTTCTTCAAAGAGAGGGAGATCACTTTGATTTCTTTGAGGGTGATGGAAATTCTTGTTCTTTCTTTCTTTGGATGTAGAATATGGAGACTTCAAAATGCTTCAAAAGTGCAGTCCTTCTTTCTTTGAGTGGAGGTATGATCCTTGAGGTCTTCTTATCCTTGTAATGATGTGATCCTTGAGATGAGTAGTTCTACTTGGTGCGTCTTATTCCTCCTTAATGATTTCCTTGTGCTCGGCCCATATGTATCCTTCTTCAATGATGTGATCTTCAAGCTGCCTCTTCTTCTTGTTGTAGTCACCTTAGCTCTGATACCATGTTGAGAAATGTAGGGGAGACTATATTAGGTGGTTTCTCTTACTTTGATAACCGCTTGTGAATCCCTTTTACTTAACCTGATTAGCTTCTTAGTGAATTTGATTATTAATGTGTTTTATATCATCAAACAACTCCCAAAAAGTAAATATCAATGAGACAAGAGGACATATAATGTAGGTTGTAAGACAGGGCCAAAACCTCTCCTCTTGAGAGGAAAGCCCACAAGAATTATTCTCTTCTTATAGAACTTCAAATGATGAATTCCAAGACCTAAGAACCTTGTCAAAGACCCCTCAAAGACCAAGTCAAACTTCTCCTTCTTGGTGAACTCTTCTAGCTACTTTGACCTAGCAGCTTCCAACAATTTCAAACCAACAACTTCTAGAAATTTTAACCCAACAACTTCCAACAACTTTGACCCAACAACTTCTAACAACTTCGACCTCCCCAACAACTTCTTCTGCAACTTTGAATTTCCCAACAATTTCTTCTGCAACTTCGACTTCCAGCAGTTTCTTCTGCAAATTCGACTTGAAACATGTTGAGTAATCTAGGGCATCTAGGGCAACTATATTAGGTGATTTCTCTTACTTTGATAACTGCTTGTGATGTATTTTTACTTAACTTGATTAGCTTCTTCTTTGAATTGATTATTATTAGTGTTCTCTATCATCAAACAACTGCCAATCAATAAAATCAATGAGACAATAAGACACAAGATGTAGGCGATCAACCAAGGCAAAAATCTCTCATTTTGAGAGGAAAATCCACAAGAACTCTTCTCTTCTTATAGAACCTCAATTGACGAATTCCAAGACCTATTACCATTGACCAAGACTGAGTCAATTTTGACTTACAGCAAATTCCTCTTCCCAACAAATTATTTTTGCAACTTCGACCCCCCTAGTAGATTCTTCTACAAATTCAACCCTTCCAACATATTCTTCTACAACTCCGACCCCTCCGGAAGATTCTTCTACAACTTCAACCACTCCAACAGAATCTTCTGCAACCTCGTCATTCCAACGAATTCTTCTGCAAAAACCCTAGTTAACACGTGTGGCTGTAAGATGGATAAATTTGTTTCCTTTCTCCGTCGCTTGACTTGACTTATCTTCCTTGATACTTCAGCTTGCAAAGGAAACCTTTCTTGACACAAAAGATCTACCCTTGATGATGACTGCAATTTTGTTCTTGCTGCTGCAGAAAAATGCCCTAATCTACTTTGCACATGTGAGTAAGATAAACCAGAAATTGTCCCAAAAACTCGACTTTCTTTTCTCCTTTTTTCTTCCTCTTCACACCTTTCTCTCTCTTGTGATCGAACATGTGTGAGTGAAGTGAGTGTCCAAAGTGAGGTCGAAGTCTCTCTTATATATAGGCTTTCTATTGGGTTGAATTGCACCCTTTTAGGTCACTTGTCCATGTGTGTAAGCCAACTTGATGTTTGCACCATGACGAGGTCTTGGAGGGTCTTTCGACTCTAATAAATTTTTCTTTACAATATGTAACATGCCCAAATGGGTTTTCAATACATGACAATGACTCAATTAAATTCTAGACTAAATAACAAGCCATATAAGCACTCAATGGGTGCTTGACCTAAAACTTAATTTCCTTGAGCATGAAACCCATACCTCTAGAACAACAATAATAAATTTATTTTTCTCTTTGTATTAAATACATAAAATCATGATTAGATATTTCATTATGAAGACCGAACCTAGTTACATATTTCAACACCCCCTCTTAAATAGGGATGTATTCATAATCCATACAAGGTACTTGGACATTCTCAATCTGAAGAATTCTCATAAGAAGAGTCGAACTGGTGAGCCATCTCTTTCCATCAATTCATCCAGCATTGTCACATAGCAAGGCCTTAACTAACAACCATATCTCTCCACAATATCAATGCACAAAACTGGCGAGACCAATGACTAATAAACACCATCCTCATCACCTCTCAAGGTACATACCCTACCCGAGTGTTCATAGGGTATGTCCTTCGAGAAATATTCTTATCTTGGATTCCCAGTCCTCAAAGAATATCGATCCTTTTCGACTAATTTTATCTTGGATTCCCTACCTCATCCTCAGAGAGTATTGGATGTAAGATTATTATCCAATCCTACATTCTTTCTTCATAAAATGAAGAAAATAATGGTGTGTATATTTCTCCCTCTTAAACATGGACGATATATGCATTCCTATAAAGGAATGTACCTAAGCTCCCTCTTATCCAGGGACTTGTCCAAGCTCCCTCTTAACTAGGGACTTGTTTTTAGCAACTTATAGTTCTTTGGTGGAGATCATGATACCTTCAGCTGCTTGAAGAGCTCCTCCTTTTGATGTCATGAATTTCATCTTTATCATTATGGAGCTTTCATATTTTGGGACTTCTTCGTAGGGCATCGACCATTCATCATTTTCAATGAACCATAGGAGTAAACTAATATTCATGTCATCCTTCTTTTCATCAGAAAGTGATCTTTCAGTCCACATCTAGATTTTCTTACAACTACCTCTTCTAAGTCATGTTTCCTTCAGGATATTCCATCCAACCACATGAGTTCTAATTGTAGGTGATATCTACAACTCTTTTTCGGTATCTCTGTATTAACCCATCCATATTTTGTTCAAAAATCACAAACATACAACGAATCAAGGTTACCTTTTGTGATGGCCTTTCATCATGATTTCTACTTCTTGCAACATCAACATCTTGCATATTCATACATCTCCAAGGATTTCAATGTCAAGGGTCTCCTTTCTTTACAGACCTTATCAGGGTCTTCATGCCTTCTTGATGGAGATGTCATGGTCAATTATTCTAGTCATCAGATGTTGATTTCTTATGACTATAGTTGCATCTTTCATGATCTCTTCTTTCTTTCTTCACATGTTTCTATCTTGGAACTTCCATCCATAGCTCCTTCATCTTTGTCAACCACGTCATATTCCATATGAGGACATATTATGTTGATTTCATCTTTTCAATATGTGAACCTAGTCTTCATTCATCTTTTCAAAGGAAGAGATCCCTTTTTCTTTGATCATGCTCATGATGTAGAGAATTTATCCATGCAACCATATGAGTCAATCAAATACATGCATGCATACCTCCTTCCTTCTTTTGGTCATCTAGGCTTCTTCCAACAGTTTCCTTTCCTTGATTGAGAGTATTTCAACCATTTTTTCATGCTGCATTCCTTTGTCACCATGTGATCATCCTTCTAAACAATGGATTTCACATAAGGTGAAATGATCAACAAGACACTTGCTTCTTCCAAGAGAGGTGAACCTTCTATTCCAACTGTTAGGATATTTCGACACATAGGAAATAGTTAAGAATAACTTAGTCTAGTGTAGAGTTAGGTAAAGTGTGTTTCTTTACTATGTACATTTGTAACTTATAATCTGACGATCACGATTTGTAGTGATCCAACGGTTCACTCTCTCCTCAGTATTAACGACACTTGATCCGTGGCTTAACACCCGATTGGTCCATGATATCTATTTAAAGAGCATGGAGGGTTTGTCCAGTAATCGTTTTATGAGAGAAACATATGTAACTTTTCTTTTATATTAATAAATTGCCTGAAGTGGCCACGTTGGCTTAGGCCGTGGACTGTTTCTCACTTTGAGCATTTTAACCACGTGATAATACTGGTGTACTGATTTGTGATCTTTTTGTGAGCAATGACCTTTGGTTTTTTATCTAAGGAAATTACCATGTAAATTCCTACATGGTATTATAGTTATTTTGAGGGCCGCATTCGTTGTTAATTCAAATCCAAAGTCGGTTTGACTGCATGTGATTTCCGTTTTCTAGATCTACTATTTCTGAACATTTTCGGGCCTGGGGAACTACTCTGTTGTGTCTGGAGCGTCTGTTACAATGAGGAACGCCTTTTGTTTCATGCAAAAAGGTTTCTGGTTGCCCAAGTTATGTCAGTTTAGATCTGGAGGTATAAAGTATATGTTTTGCAGTTATATTTGTTAATAGTTCTGCTTATTTCGGTTTTTAGGGTTTATTTATTTTCCAGATCTATACCCTCTTCTCTGTGTATGCTCTTTGGTCTGCGCTGTGTGCGATGTCGGCAAATCAGAAACAGGAAGAAGAGATTTTTTTGCTACGTATGCTCTTTCCCCGTGTCTTTGTGCAATATCGGGAAATCGGAAATAGTGAAAAATAGATAGTTGTCGGTAAGGCTAATTGAAAATCTAAGGTTTTCGCCATAAGGCTTGCATTTCGTTTTTTTACTCAAATTTTTTTGTTTTTTGTGCAGGAAAAAGCACAAAAAAAAAACCCCCTTCCTCCTTTCAAACAATTACAAAATCTTTTTACTATCTCATTTGGTGAGAAGTTAGTTTATGAGAATAGAGGTCTTGGGTTCAAGTCTCTTTCTCAAGCTTCTTTTGTAAAAAGTTTTTTGTTAAAGGGGTGGGATTTTTTTTTTTAAAGTTGAACTTCATCATCAAATTTCAAACCGTTCCCGTAACTATTCAACATCTACAACTCAGTTTTTTCAAAAAGGCATAACTTATTCTTCCGGAATCCATTTTTTTTTTAATTAGCCTAATTTTTCGAGATCTTTCCATTGGAGCAATTAGTTTCAACTTTTTTCAACTTTAGTTTTTAAAAAAAATGGAAAGTGCATGCCTGATTATTATTAACAATACCAAGTATTTCCAATGGCTACCTCACATGGTAGATATACTTAGAAGTAAAGGGCTTTATAGAATAGGCACAGGACTAGAAACTAAACCTTATGATGATGATAAAGTCACTAAATGGGAAAATAAACAAGATCAAGCACGAGGGTTGATAGGAATGTCAATTTCACAAGATCTTCGATTTCATATCCTTGACATTGACACCCGTCATGAAGCCCTGGTTAAGCTAAATACTATCTTTGGCATTCAAAATCAAATCAGGGCTCACCAGCTTGAAAATGAGTTGCTTACTTTGGACACTAATAATTTCTCCTCTATTGAAGACTTTTTGTCCAAATTCAAGACCCTTAGACTTCTTTTAGAAGGTTGTAAGATCAAAAAGGAAGATGGTAGCCTCATCTATTGCATTCTTGCTAAGCTTGGCCCTGCATACTCTGTATTTGTTTCCACCTTCCATTCCACTAGAGAAGCCATCATTTCTTCAGGAACCACCTACAAGAACCCCTCTTTTGATGTCTTTTGCGATTCTTTGATAAGAGAACAAGAAAAACTCTTACACCTTGGTCTTATCACTTCTGGAAATTCTTTTAAGAAAGCCTTAGTAGCCCAACAACAATCATATCAAAATAATCCCAAGAAGCAGTATCCTAAGAAGTATGGTCTGAAACCAAACAAGGGTCCTAAGAATTTCCAGCCACAAACTGAAAAAGCAACTTACTTAAATGATAAGGAAAATAAAAAGAAAGGGAAGAAGACAAATAGACATTGCAAACTTTTGTAATCATGATGGCCATATAGAGTCCAAATGTTTTAAGAATATGGAAGCCTTAGAAGCAGCAATAAAGAAGCACAACATCAATTTGGAGCACTCTTCACCTTCATCTTCAGGAATGGCACTTTCTGCTTGTGGTTGTTAAGCATCAAGATCTGGTTATGCATTAAATGTACCTTCTTCTTCTCCTTCTCGTGAGTGGCTCATTGATTCTGAAACTTCTTATCACATGGCCAAAAATAAAGCCATGTTTTCTTCTTTAAATGATTGTAACACAAAACATATTTATGTTGGTGATGATAGATCTCTTAGTGTTGTAGGATCTGGAACCATTCATCTAGATAATGGTCAGTTTAATGATGTACTATTAGTTCCTACCTTATTATGCAACCTTCTCTCTGTTTATCAGATAACCCATTCACGTGCAGGGGAAATAGTAGAATTCTCACCTCATGATGTTGTAATCAAGGACCTCAAATATCCTAGACATATTTTAGCTACTGGAATTGCTAATGATTGCATAAGTTTGTATAAGTTTGACAACTTTGGGTCATCATGTATTCCCTTTGTTTTTGTTGCTCATAATGATGAAGTGAGCAAACTTTGGCATGAGCGATTTGGTCACTTAAACTATCACTCTCTTCAGATTCTATGTAAGGAAAATATGTTGACGGGTCTTCCTATTGTATCTTTCCGAGATGGTGTTTGCTCCGGATGTGTACTCAGAAAACATCATCAGGATAGTTTTGACAAACATGCCTCTTGGCACGCTTCAGCCCCTTTTCAGCTTATGCACAGTGATTTATGTGGTCCACTTCCTGTTGTTTCTTTCTCTGGTTGCAAGTACTTAACTTTCATTGATGATTTTTCTATACGCATTTGGGTATACTTCTTAAAACTCAAGAGTAAATTCTTTAACATGTTCTTGGCCTTTAAGACCTTTGTTGAGAAACAATCTAGACATCAAATTCTCAAGTTAAGATCAGATAATGGAGGAGAAGATGTTAACAAAAAATTTATCAACTTCTGCACTAAGCATGACATTCAATTGCAACATATTGTTCCATATACTCCACAAAAAAATGTAGTTGAAAGGAAGAATCACACCTTAAAAGAAATGGCTAATTGTATGCTTCAATCTAAAGGACTTAGTCTCAATTTTTAGGCAGAAGCAATTAACTGAGCAAATTACACAGTAAATCACACTCCTACTAAGGTTTTAAAAAATATACCCCAGAAGAAGCTTGGAGCTCAATCAAATCAGATTTAAGTCACTTTCGTGTTTTTAGAAGTGACGCTTGGGCCCATATTTCAGATGCGAAACATAAAGCCTTAGAAACTAAGAGTGAAAAATGCATTTTTGTTGGATATTCTGAAGATGTCAAAGGATATAGACTTCTTCAACCAAAATCCAAAAATATAATCATTATAAGAGAGTAAAATTTGATGAAAAAATATCGGCCTGTGAGCCTAGTTTGGTGGGTGTGCCACCTTTTGTGTGTGAGCCTGATTCGGCATATGTGCCACCTCTCTCTCTCTCTCTCTCTTCTATTTTTCAATAGCATTCCTTCTAGTTCAAATGATGACAGCGAGGATGGAAATCCTCCACCTCTTGAAATTATTCCTTTTACTCCACAACTTCCAAGATGGGTCCACTCTACTCGAAACGCAGCAGGTTCTCTTGCAGGTGACCCTGTCGATCGACGACGTACACGTTCTCAACTCGAAAGAGCCTCTTACTTATTGGCTCAAGTTCCATAAAATCCTGATCTAGAAACCTTTGAAGAAGCCTCCGGTCATCCAGATTGGGATGAAGCTATGAATGAAGAATATCGTTCCTTATTAGCAAATGATACTTGGGAACTTGTTCCTCTTTCGAAGAAAACTTGTCAAATGCAGATGGTTTTACAAAACAAAGTTTGGACCAGATCGAAAATTGGATAGACATTAAGCTCGTCTTGTTGCTAAAGGATTCTCACAAGTTGAAGGCATTGACTATACTGAAACCTTCTCCCTTGTTGCCAAAATGAATTCTATCTGCCTTGTTCTTTCCCTTGCTGCCTCCTTTAAATGGGAATTCCATCAGATGGATGTTAAATCTTCCTTCTTACATGGAGATTTGCATGAAGAAATCTACATGGAAAAACCCCCTGGCTTTATCTAGAATGACTCTAGCCTTGCTTTTCGCCTTACGAAGTCTCTCTATGGTCTCAAACAAGCTCCTCAGGCTTGGTGTGCCAATATGGATAGGTTTCTATTAGATAATGGCTTCTCTAGGTGTCATTTTGACAACACTGTCTACACCAAGAAAGTGGGTAAGTCCTTCAACATCCTTGTTCTTTATGTTGATGATATTATCCTTACTGGTAGTGATCCCAACCATATAAACCATGTGAAGTCTAGCCTCAAAAAGAAGTTTGAAATGACAGACTTAGGACACTTGCATTATTTCCTTGGTCTTCAAGTCTTGCAATCCAAAGAACGTATTACCCTCTCTCATTAAGTATGCTTTGGGTCTTCTACCGCACTTTCCATGTGGAAGGCGCGTACGGCCTTCTCCCTTTCAGTCTGGAGTCAAGCTTTCAGTCACTTGTACTACCCCTGAAGTTGATGTTACCTTGTACCGTCAACTTGGTAAACTTATGTATCTAACCCATACACATCCTGACCTTTCCTTTGTCGTTGGTCTTGTTGCTCGGTTTATGCACCAACGTCATGAAAGTCACTGGAAAGCAGGTAAAAGAATACTTTGATATATTTGAGGTATAGTTCAGTTTATGACTCATTACAGTGCAAGAGCATCTCCATTGTTAATTGGTTTCTTGATTACTATTGGGTGCATTTGTTATGATGATGAAATTCTCTGGGGATATGTATTCACTTCTTGGTCGAGGACCTATTACATGGTCTTGTAAGAAACAAGTGTATCTCTTCTGTAGTAAAAATGTCATCAGTGGTTGAAGCCAACAAGAAATAGCCATGTGGCAGTGAGATAATGTCTAAGTGCAGTGTTATCCAACATTATCAACACCACAGTGTGATAAACTAGAAGTCACCATTAGTATATAGATCAGTTTGCTGTCGGGGAGTATGAGTCACATTAAGCTCCACATACACTGCATTGGAAAGCTCATTCATGATTGTGTTCTTGAAGTGCAGTATTGTCCAACCAATGATCAAGTAGCCGATATCTTTACAAAGTCTCTCACAGAAGCGAAGTTTACCAAACTTCGATCCATGCTTGGAGTTCAGGAAAGTTATCATTAAGGCGGGGATAGGCGCTAATGCCTCCTTACTTCTCCTATTGTGCCACCTTTGTAAATCCTTCAATCCTATCCCAAGTTGTTCTTAAGGGGGGATGTTAGGATCTTTCAACACATAGGAAATAGGCTCCTTTTGTGTCACCTTTGTAAATCCTTCAATCCTATCCCAAGTTGTTCTTAAGGGGGGATGTTAGGATATTCCGACACATAGTACATATTTAAGAATAACTTAGTGTAGTGTAGAGTTAGGTAAAGTGTGTTTGTTTACTATGTACATTTGTAACTTACAATCCGACGGTCACGATTTGTAGTGATCCGACGGTTCACTCTCTCCTCGGTATTAACGACACTTGATCTGTGGCTTAACACTCGATTGTTCCATGATGTTTATTTAAAGAGCATGGAGGGTCATTTGTCCAGTAACCGTTTTATGAGAGAAACATATGTAACTTTTATTTTATATTAATAAATTGCCTGAAGTGGCCTCGTTGGCTCAAGCCGTGGACTGTTTCGCTCTTCGTGGGTTTTAACCACATGATAATATTGGTGTATTTATTTGTGATCTGTTTGTGAGCGGTGACCTTTGGTTTTTTATCTAAGGAACTTACCCTATAAATTCCTACACCAACAAAGGATCTTTATTATCCTCATCTGGCAAAAGCTCCTTTCTCATGATGATGATGTATGATGAATTCCTTCTATCATGCTAGATGGATTTCTTCTACCCATAAATACTACTTATGCTTTCAATGAGGTTACCAAAAGCTACTTTCTTCTTATGATGACTGCTATAGACTTCTACTTGAGCTATTTTTCAAGCTTCTTATAATGATGTCATGAGATATTGCTTCAATCATATGCTTCTAATATGATGTTATCTCCTAATATGACGCATCCTCTAATTCTTGTAATTCTTTCTATCAAGATAACTTTATTTCATGAGAAATAAAAAAGAACACAGTGAAGGAGATTAACTCAGTCGTAGTGGAGATCTCTCGCTTCCTCCTTTGATTTCTTGTTTTCAACTTCTTCCACTTCTTCAGTGTCATGGGATTCTTCCCTTCCTCTTTTGTTGTTGTCCTTCTTGATTTTAGTATAGTTTCTCTTGTAGTGCCCATATTCATGAAAACCATAACATTGGATTTTTGACATATATTTCTTGTTCTTTTTTCAGGACCAAACCTTCCAAACTTTCCTTTCCTTCTAGTCATGGAAGCAAATGCTTGAACTTGCTCGTTTGATCCTACATCACTTTTTTTCTTCAATCCAGATTCTTCAGTCTTACACAATGACCAAAGTTCACTGAATGGGGTTGCTTCCTCGTTTCCATAGATGCTTGATGTAAAGTTTCCCTATTCCTTTGGTAGTGCATTAAGCAATATGGTGGTCATTTCTTAATCATACATTATTTCCCCCAAATCTTGAATTTGGTCTCGTATTTCTGACACCCTCATAAAGTATGAGGATATTCCTTCTTCCTTTGATATCTTCATTTTGTATAGCTCGTTTCTCAAATATATCAGTTCTCCAACAATACTTACAGAGAACAATTCTACTAGCTTCTCATATATTTCTTTTGATGTCTCCAATTTTGAAACATATGGTATGAGGGGATCCCTGATGGATTCTATAAGGATCCTTTGAGCCCTAATTTCTCCTTTCATATACTTGGCTAGGGCTTGAGCTTCTTCTTTTGGAGGATTAGTGATTGAGCCCTTAACATTTTCAACGACTTCATTTTCTATGAGGATCAAATTTGTCCTCTTCTTCCATGCAAGAAAGTTTGATGACCCAACCAATTTGTTGATTTCCTTACAAAATTGAGTCATTTTGATAGCAGATTCAGACATAAATATAAAGGTACTTACTTGTCAAGTGAAGATGCCCTTTTTATGAAAATGTCTTCAACTTGATGCCTCGTTGATTTTTGATGATGATGTTGATAATAGAAGATGTCTTCTTGATGAAGATGTCTTCCTTCAAAAGTGATCCTTCAAAGAGAGGGAGATCACCTTGATTCCTTGATGATGATGACAAAACCTCTTCTTGCTTCCCTTGCTTTCCTTGGATGTAGGGACTTTAAGATGCTTCAATGAGTGGTCCTTCTTTAAGTGGAGGTAGGATATTATAGATCTTTCTTTGTGATGATGATGCGAGCTTCTGAAGAATGCTTGAAGTGAATAACCATTCTTTGGATGAGCTAGGGTTTTCAGGTCTTCTTTCTTCGAGATGTCATGATCCTTGAGATGAATGGTCCTTCTTAATGATTGATTCTCTTGATGAACTTCTTGTGCTTCAACCTTTGGGTGTCATTCTCCAAGCTTCCTTTCCTTGTGTTGTCACCTTATCCTTGATACCATGTTGAGAAATCTAGGGTAGCTAGATTAGGTGATTTCACTTACTTTGATAACTGCTTGTGATTTATTTTTACGTAACTTGATGAGATTATTCTTTAACTTGATTATTATTAGTGTTATCTATCCTCAAACAACTACGAAACAATAAAATCAATGAGACAATAAGACACAAGATGTAGGCAATCAACCAGTGTCAAAAGATCTCCTTTTGAGAGGAAAACCTGCAAGAACTCTTCTCTTCTTATAGAACTTCAATTTATGAATTCGAAGACCTATGAACCTTAACCAAGACCCTCCAAGACCGAGTCAGTTTCGACTTCCAACAAATTCTTCTTGCAACTTTGACCCCTGTAGTATATTCTTCTGCAACTTTGAACCTTCCAACATATTATTTTGCATCTTTGACGCCTCCAACAAATTCTTCTGCAACTTTGACCTCTCCAACAGACTCTTTTGCAACTTCGTCCTACCAACAGATTCTTCTGCAAAAACCCTAGTTCACATGTGTGTCTGGAAGATGGATAAATTTTTTTCCTTTCTCCTTCGCTTGACTTGACTTATCTTCCTTGAAACTTCGACTTGCAAAGGAGACCTTTCTTGACCCAAAAACTCATCCCTTGATGATGACTGTAATTCGGTGCTTGTTGCTGCAGAAAGATGCCCTAATCCACTTCACACGTGTGAGAAAGATAACCCAAAAACAATCCCAAAAACTCGACTTTATTTTCTCCTTTTTTCTTCCTCTTCTTCGCACCTTTCTCTCTCTTGTGATCAAACTTATGTGAGTGAAGTGAGTTTCCAAAGTGAGGTCAAAGTCTCTCTTATATAGGCTTTTTGCTAGGTCAAATTGCACGCTTTTACGCTGACTTTTCCATGTGTGTAATTTGACTTCATTTTTGCACCGTGATGAAGTCTTGGAGGGTCTTTTGAATCTAATAAAATTTTCTTTACAATATGTAACATGCCAAAATGGGTATTAAATACATGAAATTGGCTCAATTGAATTTTAGACTAAATAACAATCCATAGAAGAACTCAATGTGTGCTTCAACTAAAAATAAATTTACTTTGAGCATGAAATCCGTGCCTCAAGAACAACAATAATAAATTAATTTTTCTCTTTGTATTAAGTACATAAAATAATGATCACATATGCCATTATGAAGACCAAACCTAGTTACATATTTCAACAGAGTAGTTTCTTCTACAACTTTGGTCAAGCAGCTACTTTAGAAACCCTAACATGAGAGAGAGAGAGGTCCAAAACTTCGATCTTTCTTCTCTTCTATCTTTCATTATACTTCATCCTTTTTCCTTGATGGAATATTTATGGGTTCCAATAAGAATCAAGTCTCTGAAGCCCCTTGTTCTTTTTGGAAACTGTGTGTTGTCTTTATCAAACTGTTTAGCCTTCCAAGCTTCATTCTTTAGGCCCCAAAACGAAGACATAAATAAAAGATCCATGTTCCATTTGTTTGAATGAGGCATCGTGTAATGCCCTTAATGAATTGAGGACAAATATGACTCATTATCCTATCCATTCCCGTAGACTATAGTCCTCCTAAAAAGGAAAACCCCAAAAATACCCAATGTTGGGAAAGTTTTGGGGCAACTAGGCGTAAAACTAAAAATTATGGGTTTTGAGTGATATTTACTCAAAATTTTTTGAAGATGAAACCCCTCAAGGAATCCTATAAATAAAGAAGGATTGGATTCAATTTTATCATAAAGTGTGGATCATTTCATCTATATTTGAGCAATTAACTCTAAAGGTTTTAAGACCCATTTTCTTCTTGTTAATTTTGGTGCTGAAAGATTTCACCCTAATTGACATCTTTTATTTCTTTTTCTCTGCTTGGGCACCAAGATTCAATTCCATTAGGATTTTATCTGAGTACTGAGATTGTGGGTATTGAGTACGGAGATTGTGGGTATTGATTTTGTTCTGGCACAGGACTATCCTTTTGGGAGGTGACGTAAATTATTTGTTTGACACAAGGGTTCTTAGCTTGGAGGAAGAATGACAAATCCTATGACTTAAGGAACATGCCTCTATCGAGTTTTCTGAGGCAAGTAAGGGACCAAAACAAATACATGTAAATCCTATAAATATTAGCGTTGATGTAAACAAAGCATAGTAATAGCCGAAGCAAGTGTTATCGAATTGAGTGATGAAATTTCTCTTCGCTCTAGACATTCGAAGGAACCTAAAAAAATTTGGGAGGATTGCATGATTGGTTGATCAGACGAGTTTATCTAAAATCAGAAATCGTAAGCATAATATTTTGGAAGCATGCACCACAACCCCTTCGTCTTTCCTACAACATATCAATGTAAAAGAAAGAAAGAAAGAAAGAATTGTTAATGTCCACGAGGCTAAAAATAACCTATGGGACAGATTGCTTCTCTATCTGACTCTTGTATTCAGCCCTTTTCTTGTGAAGTTTTACAATGACCACTCCCAACTTATCGACAAACTCTTCGCTGAATAGCTTATCCCAAGAATTAGCTGCCAGAATACCTGCATAGTTTTCCTTGGTGTCTTTGAAGGCCTCACATTCTAGAATGAAATGTTTTTCTATTTCCACTTTTCCGGAGGAGCAAAAAATACATACTCTTTCTTCCCACATTTCTTTTGGCCTTTTCCAGCGCCCTGTTTCACAACAAAGTTGATGAGAATTAGTCCTTAATTGAGCAATAAGAATTTTAGATCTCCAAGAAATATTAGCCCCTATGTACGCCTTTTGTTGATGGTTCTGCATGGGGTTAAACTCTTCCATGAAGACGGTTGGGTCATTGACATCGTCGAAAGTTGAATCTGGTGAAGAATGGTCGAAGTTTTCTCCAAAATTGGAGAATATCGTAGGAAAAATAATATATGGCTTGTTCTTGTCGAGGGTTTCAGATCTTTGAATTTTTTGTGGCCAAGTGTGAATTACGTTAGTTCTATAAGAAACATATGAAGAGCTAGACGTGGCTAATCAAATTTGAAGCAGGGTGGAATTCTTCGAACAGAACATATGGTGTCAAAAGGTCGAGTATGTAGCCACTAGGATAACTAAAACATGGAGATTAAGAATGATCGTGACAAAAATTCAGGTTAGACATTAACCATATGTGCCTTTGAAGTGTGTGCTTTGCTTCATTAGTGTGGGAACAACACACTATTTATGTGGAATTATTATATTGTGAACAAAAGAACTAAATTTATTATGTGGTGTATTGTTTTGTCCATTTTGTTGTTTATTTAAGAAGGGTTGTTCAATTTGTCACATTATTAAGAGGGAAGATTGTAGATTCTATTAATTGCATTGTATTATCGTATATTAGGAAAATTTGGTATCTTTGTGCAAAAATTGTCCTAGGTTAGTGTTGAAATATGTAACTAGGTTCGGTCTTCATAATGGCATATGTAATGTTTATTTTATATATTCAATGTAAAGAGAAAAATAAATTTATTATTATTATTCTTGAGGCATGGGTTTCATGCTCAAGGAAAATTTATTTTGGGTCAAGCTCCCATTATGAGCTTCTAGGATTTTTCATCGAGTCTATAAATTCAAAAAAGTCATTGTCATGTATGAATAATCCTTCTTTGGCATGTTACATATTGTAAGAAAATTATTTGAGTCAAACTAGAGTCAAAAGACCCTTCAATACCAAGCTAAACATACAAGCATCAAGTCGGCCTAATGATGCAACAAGTCGGCCTAAGGAGATGTCAAGTCAGCATAATAGGAGGCTCTAGGCATCCTATATATAGGGCACTCGACCTCATTTGGAGAAAACAATCTCAATCACACAAGTTAGATCATAAGGACGGAAATGAATGCGAAGAAGAGAAAGACTAAGGAGAAAAATTCGAAGTTTTGGATTTGTTTTGGGCTACTTATCTCTACACTTGCGAAGGAATTAAGGCACATATTGTTGTAGTTAAGCTGAGTTGCAGAACTGAAGTTAGGTCACCAAGAAGAGTTGTTATGAAATCCAAGTTCTCTAGGAGAGATAATCTACCCAAGCAAAGAAGCGAAGTTGCAATCGAAGTTGCAGTCGAAGTTGCAGTCAAAGTTGCAATTTCTGGGCAAGTCGAAGTTGCAGTTTCTAGGCAAGTCGAAGTTGTAGTTTCTGGGCAAGTTGAAGTTGCAGTCAAAGTTGCAGGATAGGTCGAAGTTGATAGAAATATAAGTTATTCAAATAAGGAGCATTGAATTGGTATTGGAGGGTTTCTTGGTCAAGGGTCTAGGTCTTGGGATTCTCCAATTGAAGATTCTATAAGAAGAAGAATTTGTTGGGTTTTTCTCTCAAGCTTGGAGAGGATTTGGCCCTGGTTGATAACTTACATATGGTGTCATTTCTCTTTATTCTTTTGGTAGTTGTTTGATGAAGAATAGCACACAATAATAATAATGTAAATAAGAACCTAATAAGTAGGAAAAGCAAAATGTCATCACAAGAAGTTATCATTGCTAGAGAAATCACCTATTATCTCTGCTGTAGATTTCTCAACATGGTATCAGAGCTAAGGTAACAATTCAAGGGAAACTCAACAGGGAACACTCAAGCTTACAAAGATCAAGTTTCTAGATGGATATTGAGTGCTTCAAAGAATCAAGAAGATCCTCTGATCTCTATGGTATTTTCAAGACAAAGGCTACATCATCATCTTAAAGGAAGTGTCAAATCCATAGATCGATCAAAGAAGGAGCTTACTCTAGAAGCATTCTTGGATCCTCGCTCAAATCATCACAAGTAATGAGACCTCAAAAGACCCTATATCTACTTGAATTGAATACTCATCCAAGGGAAGGAAGAAGAAAGGAGTTGTTGGCATCATCAAAATATTAAAGGTGATCTCCATTTCTTTGGAGTCAATGATCACTTTTGAAGAAAACCATCTTCATCAAGAAGATGTTTTCTATTATCTATATCATTATCAAATTCTAGAAGGCAACAAATTGAAGGAGCATCTTCACAAGTAAGTATATTTATGTCTACGTCTGAATTTGTCAAAATGTCTTTTTGCAAGGAAAGCAACAAGTTGTTTGGGGATTCAAACTTTCTTGCATGGAAGAAAAGAACATTTCTGAACCTCATAGAAAATGAGGTCATGGAACATGTTGAGGGCTCAATCACCAAATATCCAAAGGAATATGCTCAAGGACTTGCAAAGTATATGAAAGGGGAAGTAAGGGACCAAAGGATTCTCATAGAATCCATCAAGTATCCCCTCATTCCCTATGTATCAAAATTAGAAACATCAAAAGAAATATATGAAAAACTTGTAGAGTTGTTCTCCGTAAGCACTGGAGGTGAAGTAATCTCGTTAAGGAAAGAAATATACAATATGAAGATATCAAAAGAAGAATAAATAGCCTCATAATGTTCGACAAAGAAATGACTACCACAATGATTAATGCACTATTAGAAGAATCAAGCAACTTCACATCAAATATCTATGGGAAAAAAGAAGCTACTCCATTTAATGAACTCTGGTCACTATGAAAAATTGAAGAAACTAGGTTGAAGGAAAAATATGATGTAGGATTAAATGAGCAAACTCAAGCATATGTTTCTATGGCAAAAAGAAAATGGAAGTTTCGGAAATTTGGTACTTGGAAAATAAAGCATTAAGGGAATTTTGAGGTCTATAATAGGCTTCCTAAGGAAATAATAAAATAATAGTTAAACCAATAAAATAATATTTATGAATTTACAATTCACTTTTTGCACCAAAATCCATGTAACCATGGTTACATTCAATTGAAAAGTTGCACCAAAGTAAAATTAATATAAAAAGTTGTATTGATGTGACTATAAATAAAAATGAGTTTTTCAAGAAAAAATCATTATCATTGAACAACTAATGCATTTATATTTTGTACATAAATAACTTAAAATATATTATAAATATAAATCCATAAATTTTTAGTTGTACAACATACCATTAATTAAAATTTATATTATTTAAATTATAAAATTAAATTATATAATAACATGTAATTAATATACTAAATAAAAATCAAATAACATAATAAAATAAATGTAATATATTATTTTATGTATTAATTTTATATTACATATTGAATTGATTTGATTTATAACATAAGAAGAAATAATATATAATATAGAAATTAATATGATATGAAAAGTGTGTAAAGACATGAAGATTTTATAGGGATATGCATTTTCTCTTTCAAAAAATATGAAATGACATTAATAATATTTTATTCAAAAAGTGTGAAATGACATTTATTATGAATACTTTACTTTGTGACTTTATAAGTACTTATAATACTACCATGGTTATACTATGGTTAACCATGAGTTTTTATCCACCATTAGGAATGTGACAAGTAAGTACATTTAACTCAAGCAATGCCACTTCAACCATGGGGGCTGATGTTATTCCCTAAAATGTGATTGGTTCTCATAAAGTGAATTTTGATTGTACATTTTCTTTAGGAGGCCCATTTTTTACCTCAAAATTCCCCTAATGAAGAATATGGTAAAATTTCAATGTTATGGATGTCAAGAATATGGGCACTACAAGAGATAATTTTCTAAAATTTAGAAGGACAACAACAAAAGAGGATGGGAAGAATCCCATATGACTAAAGAAGTGGAAGAAGCTGCAAATAAGAAATCTAAGGAGGAAGTTGTTGGAAATGTTGTCATTGATGGCAAAGGAGATGGCAAAGGAGACAGTTTAGAAACAGAGAGAGAAAAGAGGCAGCAAGATGTAGAGAGAGTCGAGCAGCAGCAAAAGAAGCAAGGCAGTACAAGACAGAGGTTGCAGGGACAGAGAAAGGAGGCAGAGTCGTGAGATGAAATGGTCGAGCAGCAGAGAAAGGCTGCAGAGAGACAGTGAATACAGAGGCAGAGCCGTGAGATGAAATGGTCGAGCAGCAGAGAAAGGTTGCAGAGAGACAACGAATATAGAGGCAGAGCCATTAACAAACCAACAGTGAAATGATTACAGGAGAGGCGGAACCAAGAAGCTAAACAAGGGTTAATACCAAGAGTTAAGCAATAAAAATGTAACGCAGGTGTTAAACCTTATGGTAGTGTTATATTAAAATAACAATGAAACAGGGGTTTATATGTTAAGGCAGAGTTCATATATTGAAATGTTGAAGAAATATGAAATGAAACTTTTGAACGAAGTACATATATATTTACGAAGGCACGAAGAATTTGATGAAGCAGAACCATGAATATAAATGGAACCCTGAATGTGAACAATAAAACCAGCACTCTAAAAACCAGTGGGTTCGCGCGATAGTTGAAGTGGTAAGCAGTATTGTCAAAATGAACGCGATATATGTCATTGATGGTCACGTGTCCTAAAGCGGTTTCCAAATACAACTTTTTTCACGTGATTTTGAAGAATTATGTGATGAGCATATAGGTTGCGCGATATTACGCGTCGTTCGTTGGATGGGGATCCAAAGCGCAGTTGGTGCGCGAGAGCAGATTGACCGTCCGATCAAAGGAGAAGGTGCGGGGAAGAGAACCAAGGATGTGGGTCCTACATTCATAACTGCGGAGCCAAAGTATTATGCGAATAACTGTGTATTCTGTGTTATGAAAGTTAATAAGAAGGCAGAGGTTATAATGTATATTAATATATGTTGATATATATAATGGGCCGAATGTAGGTTGAATTACATGGTAAAGTGTTCACATATAAGTTAAATGCGTGGGTTTATTATAAGGTTCATAATAAATTGAACGGGGTCGTTATATATGTCCATATATTATAATTGATATGCAAGTCACCAAAGGAGTGCTACAGATGATGGTCAGCATATAGTAGTACGCTGTGGGCCCGAGCGTTTTTACATGAAGTCGGGGTTTGATACCTATTGCAATGTTAATATGTTACATGGCTAAGGCTATACTGGGAGCAGAAGCATTAATCAATCTATGGAACCCGAGAGGCTATATATATATATATATATATTTATTTATATATATATATATATATATATATGTATGTATTAGTGCTGGGCTTAGTCTGAGTCCAAGAATTAATATAATGTTGACGGAAGATATTGTGTGTGTAGTGTGGGACACCCCTACATAAAATTCCGAGAATCATAACCCAAGCTGGAGGATACATAAACATTATTCCGAGAACATTAACCCAAGCTGGAGGATACATAAACATTATTCCGAGAACCTTAACCCAAGCTGGAGGATACATTAAAGCTAAAGCGGAAAGTTCATATATATGCAGCGCTTTATATATGTTGCGCTTTATATACAAAGGACCAAAGCATATATTTCTATATGTAGCGCTCTATTGTTCGAGTCAAAACAATGAAACACCACATGGTGGGACCCTCGAGTATTGCATCAGAGAAACTAATGGCAGAGGAACATATTAACAAAAGTTCCGATGGAAGCGGACCCGATTCACTTATAAGCTGTGAGACCTATATTTGTTTGAATTCTGCCTCAAAGCGCATCGGAGCAAGTTATTGCATCGGAAGTAAAGTGCAATTGAAAAATCTGTTGAATGTTGTGATCGCGATGGTGCGATTCAATCACAACCGTCGGATCATTGAAGAGTGCAACCGTTGGATCTAAAGAAAAATAGAGTGGGGCATACAGTGTCCCATCGCATCGGTGCAGTGAATGTTGTGTAACCAGCTCCAAAAATAGAAGAAAAGAGATATCAACGCCTTAGAAATGAGCCACTTCGAGGGGGCAACCTCCAATACATTACATAAATGAACAATTCTTGGATGATACAATTTACAAAACCTCCTTTCTATATATAGGAGTCCATGGGGCCATAATGTAATCCTAGTGGGCCACAATGTAATCCTAGCCGACCTAACAATAATAATTTAAGGGCACAATAATAACAAAAATGGGGGTTACAAGGGTACAATAATAACAATAAGGGGTTTACACTAACAATAATAAGGGGCTATACTAGTGATATAGGGACCTAACATGCCCCTCTCCTTCAAAAAAAAAGTGTTGTCCTCAACACTTGAGTAGCTCCGGGTGCTTTTGTATAAAATTCTCATCCTCCCATGTAGAATCTTCAGTGGGTAAGTTCTTCCACTTGATGAGATACTCTGAAATTGATCGATTCCGTAGTTGTCGAGTTCTTGTTTCCGTGACTGCTTCCGGTTCCAATATCATTTTTCCTTCCTCATCAAGTTCTGGCAATATTGTTTGAACTGGAATATTTTCACTTATAACCTTCTTTAAGCACGAAACATGGAAAACTGGATGTACTCGCGAAGAAGCAGGAAGCTCCAATTTGTATGCCATAGTACCAATATTTTGCAACACCTTGTAAGGACCATAGTACTTTGGCGATAATTTATTATCCTTCTTAGCTTGCTTGAGGGACATTTGTTTGTATGGTTGTAGCCGTAAAATACCCAATCTCCTACATCAAAACTTCTCTCGCTGCGATGTTGATCTGCCTGTTGTTTCATTCGATTTTGTGCCAAATTCAGGTTATCCTTTAAGAGTTGGAGAACTTCTTGCTGATGCTCGACGTGATCTTCCACTGTTTGAACCTTCGAATTTTCCCTTAAAGATGATGTGATCGATGGTGGATGATATCCATAAAGTGCCATAAATGGGGTCATTTTTGCTGCAGTATGGAAGGAAGTGTTATACCACCATTCAGCGAGAGGTAACCACTTGACCCATTGTATTTGTTTATCAGATACAAAACAACGAAGATATCCTTCCAAACATTTATTTACTATCTCAGTTTGACCATCAGATTGAGGATGATAAGATGAGCTATGAGCTAATTGAGTACCAAACAAGAAAATAACTCCGTCCAAAAATTTCCAGTAAAAATGGGATCTCTGTCGCTCACAATAACCCTTGGGCTTCCATGTAGCTTTTGAATTCTGTCCATAAATGTAGTAGCAACTGTACTTGCTTTAAATGGATGAGATAATGCACAAAAGTGTGCATACTTGGTAAGTCTATCAACCACCACCATGATGACACTCTTTCCTTCGGACTTAGGTAAACCTGTGATAAAATCCATTGAAATCTCCTCCCAACGTTGACTTGGAATGGATAAAGGCTGTAGAAGTCCTGGGGTCTTAATTGTTTCCACTTTATTCTGCTGGCAAACCAAACATTCCGCCACAAACTTTCGAATATCAGATTTAAGGCCATCCCAAAAAAATTCTTTCTTCACCCCGTGGTAAGTTTTTAAAAATCTTGAGTGTCCTCCTAAAGGAGAAGTGTGCAATTCCAGAAGAATCTTTTGTTTTAGTTGGGAATTCTTACAAAGATATAAGCGATCTTTGTACCATAAGGAATCATTTTTCCAACTAAATGTATCGGATGTACTAGGATCTTGCTGCAACTTTTGAATGAGTGTCCATACATCTTTGTCCTTCTTCCATTCATCTCTTGCTTTGGTTATCCAATCTGGTTGGATAATAGAAATGGCACAAAGCAATGCTTCCACCTCTTCATTCTTTCTTGAGAGTGCATCCGCAACAACATTAAGCTTTCTTTTTTTGTAGATTATTTCAAAGTCATAACCCAACATCTTTGTGACCCATTTTTGCTGCTCTTCTGACGATAGTCTTTGTTCCAAAAAGTGTTTAAGACTATCATGATCAGTTTTTACCTTGAAGTGTCTTCCCATTAGGTAAGTCTGCCATTTCTTTAGTGCATGTAGTATTGCTAACATTTCCTTCTCATAAATAGGTTTCTGTAAATACTTTCCTTTGATTGGACGACTTTCAAAAGCAATGGGTCTTCCTTCCTGCATTAAAACTGCACCAATTCCATTTCCTGAGACATCACATTCCACAATAAAGGTTTTTGTGAAGTCTAGCGTAGCTAAGACCGGTGCTAGGCACATTGCCTCTTTAAGATGTTCAAAGGCCTTAGTTGCTTCAGGAGTCCATGAAAATGCATTTTTCTTCAATAATGTTGTTAGAGGTGCTGCTATTCTCCCATAATTCTTAACAAACTTGCGATAATACCCTGTTAACCCGAGAAATCCTCGCAACTGCTTTATGGTTGTGGGGACTTTCCATTCCTTAATGGTTTTAATTTTGTTAGGGTCTACCTTAACACCCTCGTGAGATACAATATGACCCAGATATTCCGCCTCTTGTACTCCAAAGAAACATTTGGATGTTTTTGCATATAATTGTTTCTCCTGCAATAGTTTGAGCACCCTGTCAACATGTTCAACATGATCCTTCCAAAACTTGTTGTAGATTAGTATAACATCAAAAAATACTAGCAAAAATTTTCTAAGGAAGGGTTTGAAAATGGAATTCATCAACCCTTGAAATGTAGAAGGTGCATTGGTAAGGCCAAAAGGCATGACCAAAAATTCATAATGACCCTCATGAGTTCGAAATGTTGTTTTTGGCATTAGGGGAATTTTGAGGTCTAAAATGGGCCTCCTAAGGAAATTATAAAATAATAGTGGAAAAAATCAAATAAGATTTGATGACATCATTAAATTTTAGAGGGAAAAATGAAACAACTACTTTTTCAACTCATATTTTCAACTTATCTCCCAAAGTTTTTACTCAAATTTCGAGCAGGAGTACTCGTTGGATGCGAAATTTAATTCCTCATCCAAGGATTACCCATGTTGCATACTTTCGATGGGTCCTACTACACGAAAAATGATAAATACATAAAAAACGTGATTGTAATCACGTTTTTTTTTTTTTTATGTATTTCCCATTTTTCATGTAGCAGGGTTCATTGAAAGTATGCAACATGGGTACTCCTTGTATGAGGAATTAAATTTTGCATCCAACGAGTACTCCCACTCGAAATTTGAGTAAAAATTGTGGGAGATAAGTTGAAAATACGAGTTCAAAAAGTAGTTTTATTATTTTATTATTTTTTAATATTTTTACCCTTTTATTTAAAAAATGGTAAATCATCCCCCATGGTTGACATCATCATCTTGAATCCTATTGGTTGTTATAAAGTTTTTTTTTTTGTACATTTTTCTTAGGAGGCCCATTTTAGACCTCAAAATTCCCCTAATGAATATCTTCAGTCTTCATTCTAATTTGATGATATCCTGAACGAAGATCCAACTTGGTAAAATAAATTGCTCCATGTAATTCATCCAATAATTCATCAATCACAGGAATGGGAAATTTGTCTTTAATGGTGAGCTTATTGAGCTCCCTAAAATCCGGACACATTCGCCATGATCCATCCTTCTTGTGTACCAATACTACAGGAGCAGAGAAAGAACTTTGACTGGGTTGAATTATACCCGCCTCTAACATTTCTGCAATCATACGTTCAATTTCGCTCTTTTGGAAGTAAGGATATCTATAAGGCCTGATATTTGGAGGAACACTTCCTGGAATCAAATGAATAGCATGATCATGATCACGAATAGGTGGGAGTCCTTGGGGAGTTTAAAACACCTTGGAATGATTGTCCAAGACTTGTTGGACATCTGCAGAAATAGAAGATTTTGATGTCGGAACTTCTAGTGAGCATAATTGTGCAATTACGCCTCGTTGTTCTTTCTTTAGAAGCTTTGTTATGACATTATAGCTTATTATCCTTCCCGGCTTCCCTTCAATACCCCGTAATTCGACTTCCTTTCCTTCTAAAAAAAATTTCAAGAAAAGTTCTTGAAAATTAAAAACTACCGTCCCCAAAGATTGTAACCATTGTACTCCTAGTACAACATCAGCACCTCCCATAGGAATGGAAAGCATTGGACTAGTCAATGCATATTCCCCCATGTTTAGCTTGATATTATGGCATTTTCCAGAGCAATTTATAGTTGCTCCATTTGCAACCATCACTTGACATTCTGGTGCTGAGTATAGGAAACAATTTAATTCCTTGTCTACCTTACAATGAATAAAATTATGGGTGCTACCTGAATCAATCAACACTATTACCTTTTTCTTCTTGATTTGTCCTTCTATCTTGAGAGTTTGAGGAGTGGTAATTCCCGCCAGTGCATTACACGATATGGTCGGATTCATTTCTTCCTCTTCTAGGGATGGTTCCAGGTGTATATCCTCTTCTTGTTCATTTTCTTCTTCCTCTTCACAATCTATGTAAAATAATTTCTTCTCAGCACACTTATGACCTTTAGTGTATTTTCTATCACAACTGTAGCAAAGCCCTTTTGCTCTTTTTCTTCCAATTTTTGTGGTGTCAACCTTGTAGGTTGTGGAAATCTAGGCGTAGCAACACTTCCTTCTTTATAGAATTGAGTGGTAGGCTTCCTTGTCGCCATAATTTTACATTCAACTTTTCTTGCCAACCTTAATGCCTTCTCCAATGAATCAGGTTCCAAAACGCGAACTTCATGTTGGATGTTATCCTTTAAAGTGCCTAGGAAGAGATCAATCCTGTGTTCCTCTGTAAGATCAGTTACCCTTATATTCAATTTTTGGAAGTCCTCAATGTGTTGCCCCACTAAACCCTTTTGTTTGAGATTTATCAATTGGGTAAAGAAGGTGTTGCTCTTTGTATCCTCATAATGTGCTATCATTTCCTCCGTAAAAATTGACCAAGTGACAATTTTTTTTACGGGAGAAAAGCCATCGATACCATACAAATGTATTTTGTTCTAAATGTAAAGTTGCAATGCGTACCTTTTGTGTGTTTTGCACATTATGGAGATCAAAATATTTCTCCATCTGTAGTATCCATGTCACAGGATCCTTTCCATCAAACTTCCTCATATCCATTTTTGGAATATGGTGGTTCTTCCTGCCAACATTAGAGTTTATGAAATCACGATTAACATTTATTTTGTTCTCATCATGAGGTTCTTCTACTATCTTTTCACCATTAGGAAACATTTCTTGTATCAACTTTGTCAAACCTTCAATGTCTTCTTTTAGGTCATTCTTCATGTTTTCCATGTTGTCTTTCATGTCATCCATCTTAGCTTCCATGCCAGCTTCCATGCCATCCATCTTAGCTTCCATGCCTTTCTTCAAACCGTCCATCTTCGCTTCCACGCCTTTCTTCAAAACTTCCATTTCATTTTTTGTTTCTCTTTGCGAGAGTGAAATTTGTTGCACTTGCTCCTGTAATTTTGATAGATCATGTTGCAATTCTTCATCTTCATGAGTCATAGTAGAGCCTTATGAAGGCTTAATGGGTGTTGAATTATTTTTACGGGGAATTTTTTAGAACCCAATACTGATATCTATTCTACAATATGCCCTTGGAATCAATTCAAATTGATTTTTCAAACAAGACTTATGCAATTCGGAAAAAAAATACACACCTTTTTCTTGCTTTTGAGGAGCTCGATATTGAAATTTGATTATCTCTGTGATTGCAGCTCTTCAATATCTGAAATTCAGCACTGAAGTAGCCCTATGAATTCTATTTTGAATGCCAAAGGTCTGACCTGATTTGGATTCTCTAAGACAAATTTATGTCCAATCTCCCACAATGACCTAATTATGGACTGGTTCAATAGAGCGAACTTGTACGACTTGCCACGTGTCACTGTTTCATCCTTTGCCTCTGAAATTGATAGCCAAAAAACTACAGTCTGTGCACTTGCGACCACTTTTTACGGCACTCCAATCCGATGCTCAGAGAGAGAGTTATTGAACTTTTCCAACGATCACCTCTTTGAGATGAAATTCGGGAGCCTGAAAAATCACCACCTTCCACATATCATATCTCCAAAAATATTGCGAATCAAGCTCTGAAATTTTTTGATGATTTTCCTCAAGATTTCAGCTTCGCACCCTAGAAATTTCATATTCAGAACCTTCGTAGAAAAAAATTATAGTGAAAATTCCACGATGACCTGTTTAGGAGCCTGAAAAACGACCTAACTTCCATAGATCATATCTCCGAAAATATTACGAAGAAATCTCTGAAATTTTTAGACAATCTTCCTTAGGATTTCGGCTTCGCACCCTAAAAATTTCAGCTTCTGAAACTTCATAGAAAAAAATTTATAGCGAAAATTCCACGATGACCTGTTTGGAGCAGCAAAACCCTAGAATCCAAAGCTCTGATACCAAATGTTGTGTAACCAGCTCCAAAAATAGAAGAAAAGAGATATCAATGCCTTAGAAATGAGCCACTTCGAGGAGGCAACCTCCAATACATTACATAAATGAACAATTCTTGGATGATACAATTTACAAAACCTCCTTTCTATATATAGGAGTCAATGGGGCCATAATGTAATCCTAGTGGGCCATAATGTAATCCTAGCCCACCTAACAATAATAATTTAAGGGCACAATAATAACAAAATGGGAGAGGGTACAATAATAACAATAAGGGGGTTACACTAACAACAATAAGGGACTATACTAGTAATATAGGGACCTAACAATGAAGTGTACAGTAATTGATCACATCGGATGAGAACAGAACTTCGGAACATCGGAGCATCGGAACACACAACTAGAAGTTGCGATTGCGATTAATTGCAATCGGAAGAATTAAGGAGGTGACTCATCGCATCGGAGAATAATGCAAGCTCGGTGAGTGGGCCCGAAAGGGCATTTTGTTTATTAAAATGATCTTTTATCATTATATCGCCGAAATTTATTTAAGTTATATAACACGGTAGTGCATATGTTAAAAACGCCTTATTATTATTATGCTAAGAATTGAATTGCATTATATAAAAAGTGAAGTTACATACATGCAGGAGTTACGCAAACAACAATGAACAGAAAGGCTACAAAGAAGAAAAAGATAGTCACAGTCACAGAAAAGACAAATACACAGGAATCCAAGAGGCTGAATGAGTTGAGCTGGAGTTCTCATTGTAATTAAATGTAAATGTTTTAATTGGTTTATATTGTTTGTGATGCATTGGAAAGTCTCCGGAAGAAAACAAAATTCCCACTGGAATATTAAAATTAGTACATACAGTTATATTTTTCTGAGTGAGCTAGAAAAGAAATGAGAAGGCAAAGGGCTAAGAGGTATGGCTATCCATTTCAAATTCCTTGAGGAATACAAACAGTCATAAGTAAATCTCTATAAATGATATCACCTTGATATGAATAAGAGAGTTAGAGAGTGAGGTTAGAGAATGTAGAGTATGGAAAATTGAGGCAGAGAAGATAAGGAAGAGAGGAGCAGAAAGAGATGCTACAAAACAGAGCTGATATCTAAGGTAAATCAGCAAATATTTTCTTTTGATTAAATGAGGAAGTTGGAGCTTCCATGTCAAGTTGAAGCTTGATAGATGTCAGTTGTAGCTGACTGAGGTTGAAGCCTCCTGTAAGTTGGTGCCTGCAGAAAATCAGTGGTGAGAGGGAGTTGAAGCTTGCTTTTGCATCACAATAATAATAAGATGTGGTTTTCTCCCTTTATGGGTTTCCACTTATATCTATTGTCTCTGTGTGTGTTGCCTGTGTGTTGATCTGATCTACCCAATCTGCTTAATGTTTTCTGCTCTCAAAACAAGTTTGGTGTCACATTAATTTAATACTTGCTGCAACATATTAAGACTTTTCACATATTAAATTTGGTTATAAAATTAAGCTGTAAATAAGTCTGATGAAAAATTTAAAAATCTTATGTATGTGTTAAATTGATTCACGCTTCCCTCTTAGTTTAACTTAGGATTCAACAATTGGTGTCATAGCAGGTTCCTTTTGTACCAGTTTAACCACTGAAAGGAGATCCTAGGTCCCCAGGATGGCTAGTCAAGAAGGAAGCTCAACCAATAAAGCCCCTTTTTTCACCGGTGCTAATTATGCCTTCTGGAAAATCAGAATGAGAGTATACATAATGTCTCTAGGAATAGAGGTTTGGGCTGCTGTGGAATTTGGATATGCCCCAAAGGCAACTGACCCAGAGAGAGAAGCTAAACAAGAATTTGTAGCAAATGCAAAGGCCATGAATGCAATCTCAAATGGACTATGTGAGGCTGAATTTATCAAATTCATACACAGCAAGACTGCCAAGGACATGTGGGATACTCTTGAAAACATCCATGAGGGAAATAAAAAGGTAAAGACAACCAAACTTCAAGTGTATAGAGCTCAATTTGAAAATTTAAAAATTAATGATGATGAAGATGTTGGCAGCTTCTTCTTAAGAGTTGCAGAAATTCTTAACAATATGAAAGCTCTTGGAGAAACCATACCAGAAAGTGTAATTGTACAAAATATTCTAAGATCTCTTCCACCCAGTTTTAACCCTAAGGTGTCTGCAATAGAAGAAACAACTGATTGGGAAACCTTGACCATGAACCAGTTACTTGGAAATCTTACAGCCTATGAGATGAGACTCCCACAGAAGAAGCCAAGCGCGAGGGAGGTAGCTTTTAAAACAGAAAAGAAGAAAGAAGAAAAGGAAGATATAGGTTCTTGCTCTGATGAAGAAGAGACCAAGTTTGTCAAGAAATTGGACAGAGGCTTAGGTAAATATAAAGGTAAACTTCCATTCAAATGCTTTAACTGTGGAAGAGTTGGACACTATGCTGCTAAGTGTCCTCATAAGAAAGCAAGGAATCAGGCTCATGAATAAGAGAAAACTACATCAAAGAACTGGCAGAAAGGAAAGAAATTCAATAGAAAATCTTACTATGTTCAACAAGATAGTAGTGCATCCGAAGACTCAGATGAACCCTCAAGTGAAGAAGGAACCTCTGAATTTTTATTGATGGCCATAGAAGAACTTGAAGGACTCCTTCTAGAAGATGAAGAAGAAGGTGAATTTGACCTTGAGGGGGAGCTAAGAAGTGCCCTGGAGGAGATTGAAAGAATTAAACTAAAATGCAGAAAACAAAAGGACATTCTCCTCAAGTATGTAAGAGAAGAGAAAAATTCAGAAGTCCTCATGTAGCTGAAGGTAGAGCTTGAAGAAGCCAAGAAGATAGAAGACGTGTTACTTAAGAAAATCAAGGATAAAACTCAGGAACAAGAGAAGTTGGAAGAAGAAGTAGTATGTCTGAGGAAGAAATTAGAAAATGCTCAAAGGAAAGTGTCTATAAATTCTTCTCAAACAACAAGCTCTGGTATGTTGAATGAAATTCTGGATGCTCAAAGATCTCCTCTGATAAAAACTGGGATAGGCTATGAAGGAGAATCAAGTAAAGGCAAAGAAAAGGAAAACAAAAATATTATTTTTGTAAAAGTAAAGAAGGCTGATGAAGAAGCTCAAATAATTCCTACAAAAGAAGAAACATGTAATGAGGGAGACAGAAACAAGAAGAAACTCTAATAACAAAGAATGAAATAAATACTCAGACAACAGAAAAAGGATCATACACCCCTGAGTATGTCAAATTTGGAAGCCATCAAAGGAGATTCTTCCCTCCTATGAAAAATGCCACCTGTTATGCCTGCCACAAGCTGGGACACATTGCTGCATACTGTCATACAAGGAGGAGTAATTCAAACCAACAAAAGATGCAAATAGTGAAGAGACTGTCTCAAGCAAACAAATGGGGAAGACAACCTCACATCAGGTATGCAAATTGTTTCTATGGTTACTATTTTTATTGTAAGGAATTTGGCCATAAGATCATTGAGTGCAGAAAATATGGACAAAGATTGATGTTCAACACCTCAAGGAGGTTTATGAATCAAATAAATTTTACTTATACTCACAATTCTGCGAAAATTATGATCAAATGCTGTGTATGCAATAAAATTGGACATATGCCTTCCAAATGTCCTCTGAAAGGATGTGGTTCATCATCTCACAAAATATACCAAACAAAAGGATGCTTCCAATGGAAAAAGAAGGTGAATAAATGTGACCTGGCTCTAACTGCTCAAGACTTGAAAATCCAATGGTATTTGGACAATGGATGCTCAAAACATATGACTGGAGACATAAGCAAGTTTATAACTTTTGATGAAAATAAATCTGGTAATGTTACTTTTGGCAATGATAAATCAGGAAAAATCAAAGGAAAAGGCTCAGTCAGCCTAGACAATGGTAGAGGAAAGGCCCAAGATGTACTATTTGTAGATGGGTTGAAAGCAAATTTGTTGATTGTCATTCAAATTTGTGATAAAGGCTATGAAGTTCTTTTTAGAGCACAAGACTGTGAAGTCAGATCAAGCACCACAGGAAAGACTCTGCTCAAAGGTGTTCGAACAGAGAGTAATGTTTACATAGTGAAAGAGGAGGATGAAGAATGCCATATTAGCAAACTTGAGGAGTCATGGTTATGGCATAAGAGATTGGGACATCTTAGCTTCGACCATATCATCAAACTGAGCAAAAAGAAAGCTGTCAGAGATATGCCAGAAATAAAAAGGCCTTCAAATACCATATGCAAATATTTCCAATTGGGAAAACAGACCCGCACATTCTTTAAGATCAAAGAAGAGCTATCAACAAGAATACCACTCTAGCTTGTGCACATGGATCTGTGTGGACCTACAAGAACTATAACACCAAGTGGAGAATCCTACTTCATGCTGATAATAGATGATTTCTCCATAATGACATGGGTTGCATTTCTCAAAATAAATCGGAAGCACTGGAGAAATTCAAGATATTCAAAGCATTAGCAGAAAATCAAACAGGACGCAAACTAAAATGCATCAGGTTAGACAGAGGAGGCGAATTCACCGATTATGACTTTGCATACCTATGCAATGAACATGGGATAAAGCAAGAATTTAATATTGCAGGGAAATCTCAAAAGAATGGAGTAGCAGAGAGACAAAACAGGTCTGTACAACAAATTGCCAGAGCCATGATACAAGAGAGTAATATTCCTCAAACCTTTTGGGCAGAAGCGGTACACACAGCCGTGCATATCCTTAACAAAGCTCATTTAAGGCCAAGCAGTGACAAGACTCCCTATGAACTATGGCATGGTAAACCAGCTTCAATCAAGCACTTTAGAGTCTTTGGAAGCAAGTGTTACATAAAAGATAATGATGAAAATCTGGGGAAGTTTGATGCAAGAGCAGATGAAGGGATATTTCTAGGATATGCATCCAAGAGTAAATGGTACAGGTGCTACAACAAGACTCTTCGAAAAATTGTAGAAAGGATTGACGTAAGATTTGATGAAGAACTTCCAAACAAAACAAGAAGTACAGACTGCAACAGTCCTTCAGACAATGATGAAGAAGAAAACCAAGATGATGATGAAACAAGTAGTACAACAGAAGATGTTGAATTGAGCTCAAAAGCCCCCTCAAGATACACTCAAAAGAACCATCCAGAAGATTAGATCATTAGAGACAAGAGTGTAGGAGTCCAGACAAGAAGGCAGCTAACTGAACAGACATAAGAGGTATACATAGCCATGCTATCACAAATAGAGCCAAAGAAGTTTGAAGAAGCTAGCAAGGACAAGCATTGGGTGAATGCTATAAATGAAGAATTGGACCAAATTGAGAAGAAAAATACCTGGGAATTAGTTCCTAGACCCACTGAGAAAAATGTCATAGGCTCAAAATGGGTATTAAAAAATAAAATGAATGAGCAAGGACAGGTAATTAGGAATAAAGCCAGACTTGTCTGCAAAGGATATTCACAAATTGAAGGACTTGATTACGATGAAACATTTGCCCCTGTAGCCAAAATAGAAGCTATCAGAATGTTTCTGGCCTTTGCATGCTACCAAGACTTCAAGGTATATCAAATGGATGTGAAATCTGCATTTCTGAATGGAGATCTAGAAGAAGAAGTCTACATGGAACAACTAGAAGGTTTCTCATTAACAGACAAAGAAGACTATGTGTGCAGACTAAAGAAGGCTCTATATGGACTAAAATAAACTCCTCATGCTTGGTACTCAAGGCTGGATAAGTACTTGCAAAAACAAGGCTTTAAGGCAGGAGGAGTAGACAACAATCTATACATAAAGGCCCATGAAAATGAACTCCTGATTGTTGTAGTATATGTTGATGACATTATGTTTGGAAGCAACAAATATGAGCTAGCAAAAGGATTTTCTAAAGAGATGAAATCAGAGTTTGAGATTTTTATGATTGGAGAGCTCAGTTTCTACTTAGGACTTCAAATTCAGCAAAAGAACATAGGTACATTCATCTCATAGGAAAAATACTTAAAAGAGATGTTGAAAAAGTTCAAAATGGAAGACTGCAAACCTGTGTCAACCCCCATGATCACTAGATGCAAGCTATGTGCTAATGATGAATATGTTGATATAGATCAAAGACTTTACAGATCCATGATAGGAAGTCTGTTGTACCTAACAACTTCAAGACTAGATATTATGTTGGAAATAGGACTGGTGGCTAGATATCAAGCAGCACCTAAACAAAATCACCTTCTAGCAGTAAAAAGAATATTCAAATATCTACAAGGAACTGCACAACATGGACTTTGGTATCCAAAAGGCAAAAGCTTCACTTTGACAGCATACACAAATGCAGATTGGGCCAGCTGTGTGGATGACAGGAAAAGCACAAGTGGAGGTGCATTCTATCTAGGAGAAATTCTGGTAGCATGGCTAAGAAAGAAACAAACATATATTTCTCTATCTACAGCAGAAGCAGAATACATAGCAGCAGCAACATGCTGCACACAAGTCATGTGGATGAAGCAAACCCTCCAAGACATGAAGGTAAACATTGATGAACCTATCTCTATCAAATGTGATAATACAAGTGCTATAAGTATTTCAAAAAATCCTGTACTTCATTCAAAAACTAAACACATCCTAATCAAGTACCATTTCCTAAGAGAACAAGTAGCACATAAGGTAGTGAAGTTGGAATATGTGCCAACAAAAGAACAAACAACAGATATATTTACAAAACCTCTTGCTAGAGAACAATTAGAATATCTGAGAAACAAACTAGGGGTAGTGTCTTCAGATACTACTCTCTTAAAGAAAAAGAAAGCTTCATTCTAGGGGGAGAACAGAAAAGAAAACATCATTCCAAGGGGAGATCAGTCAACAAAGAAAGTCATAAAAGAGCTAGAGAAACTAAGCAGAGCATGAAACAGGTCCTCAAGATCAAAGTAATAGGGACAAGATTTAAAAGCACACGGGGAAATAGGCAACCCTTTTCCATTGATGTCAAAGGGGGAGGAAGAGCAAACAACAGAAGAAAGGGTCCCAAAAGGCAAGCATACGAAGTATATTTCCATCAATGCCAAAGGGGGAGACTGCTGGAAATGTTGTCATTGATGGCAAAGGATATGGAAAAGGAGACAATTTAGAAACAGAGATAGAAAAGAGGCAGCATGATGTAGAGAGAGTCGAGCAGCATCAAAAGAAGCAAGGCAGTACAAGACAGAGGTTGTAGGCATAGAGAAAGGAGGCAAAGCCATGAGATGAAACGGTTGAGCAGCAAAGAAAGACTGCAGAGAGACAGTGAATATAGAGGCAGAGCCGTTAACAAACCAACAGTGAAATGATTACAGGAGAGGCAGAACCGAGAAGCTAAATAAGGGTTAATACCAAGAGTTAAGCAATAAAAACGTAACGCAGGTGTTAAACCTTATGGTAGTGTTATATTAAAATAACAATGAAATAGGGGTTTATATGTTAAGTCAGAGTTCATATATTGAAGTGCTGAAGAAATATGAAATGAAAATTTTGAACGGAGTACATATATATTTACGAAGGCGCGAAGAATTTGATGAAGCAGAACCATGAATATAAATATAACCCTGAATGTGAACAGTAAAACCGACACTCTAAAAACCAGTGGTTTCGCGTGATAGTTGAAGTGGTAAGCAGTATTGTCAAAATGAACGCGATATATGTCATTGATGGCCACGTGTCCTAAAGCGGTTTCCAAATACAACTTTTTTCGCGTGATTTTGGAGAATTATGTGACGAGCATATAAGTTGAGCGATATTGTGCGTCGTCCATTGGATGGGGATCCAAAGCGCAGTTGGTGCGCGAGAGCAAATTGACCTTCCGATCAAAGGAGAAGGTGCGGGGAAGAGAACCAAGGATGTGGGTCCTACATTCATAACTACGGAGCCAAAGTATTATGCGAATGACTATGTATTTTGTGTTATGAAAGTTAATAAGCAGGCGGAGGTTATAATGTATATTAATATATGTTGATATATATAATGGGCCGAATGCAGGTTGAATTACATGGTAAAGTGTTCACATATAAGTTAAATGCGTGGGTTTATTATAAGGTTCATAATAAATTTAACGGGGTCGTTATATATGTCCATATATTATAATTGATATGCAAGTCACCAAAGGAGTGCTACAGATGATGGTCAGCATATAGTAGTACGTTGTGGGCCCGAGCTTTTTTTACATGAAGTTGGGGTTTGATACCTATTGCAATGTTAATATGTTACATGGCTAAGGCTATACTAGGAGCGGAAGCATTAATCAATCTATGGAACCCGAGAGACTATATATATATGTGTGTGTGTGTGTGTGTGTGTGTGTGTGTGTATGTATATATATGTATTAGTGTTGGGCTTAAGTCTGAGTCCAAGACTTAATATAATGTTGACGGAAGATATTGTGTGTGTAGTGTGGGACCCCTCTACATAAAATTCCGAGAATCATAACCCAAGCTGGAGGATACATAAACATTATTCCGAGAACCTTAACCCAAGCTGGAGGATACATTAAAGCTGAAGCGGAAATTTTATATATATGCATCGCTTTATATATGTTGTGCTTTATATACAAAGGACCAAAGCATATATTTCTATATGTAGTGCTCTATTGTTCGAGTCAAAACAAACGAAACACCAAATGGTGGGACCCTCGAGTATCGCATCGGAGAAACTAATGGCAGAGGAACATATTAACAAAAGTTCTGATGGAAGCGGACCCGATTCACTTATAAGCTGTGAGACCTATATTTGTTTGAATTCCGCCTCAAAGCGCATCGGAGCAAGTTATCGCATCGGAAGTAAAGTGCAATTGAACAATCTGTTGAATTTTGCGATCACGATGGTGTGATTCAATCGCAACCGTCGGATCATTGAAGAGTGAAATTGTTGGATCTAAATAAAAACTGAGTGGGGTCTACAGTGTCCCATCGCATCGGAGCAGTGAAGTGTACATTAATTGATCACATCGGAGGAGAACAGAACTTCGGAACATCGAAGCATCGGAACACACAACTAGAAGTTGCGATTGCAATTAATCGCAATTGGAAGAATTAAGGAGGTGACTCATCGCATTGGAGAATAATGCAAGCTCAGCGAGTGGCCCCGAAAGGGCATTTTGTGTATTAAAATGATCTTTTATCATTATATCTCCGAAAGTTATTTAATTTATATAACATGGCAGTGCATATGTTAAAATTTCCTTATTGTTATTATGTCGAGAATTGAATTGCATTATATAAAAAGTGCAGTTACATACATGCAGGAGTTATGCAAACAACAATGAACATAAAGGCTACAGAGAAGAAAAAGATAGTCACAGTCACAGAAAAGACAAATACGCAGGAATCCAAGAGGCTGAATGAGTTGAGCTGGAGTTCTCATTGTAATTAAATGTAAATGTTTTAATTGGTTTATATTGTTTGTGATGCATTGGCAAGTCTCAGGAAGAAAACAAAATTCCCACTGGAATATTAAAATTAGTACATACAGTTATATTTTTCTGAGTGAGTTGGAAAAGAAATGAGAAGGTAGAGGGCTAAGAGGTATGGCTATCCATTTCAAATTCCCTGAGGAATACAAACAGTCATAAGGAAATCTCTATAAATGATATCACCTTGATATGCATAAGAGAGTTAGAGAGTGAGGTTAGAGAATGCAGAGTATGGAAAATTGAGGCAGAGAAGATAAGGAAGAGAGGAGCAGAAAGAGATGCTACAGAACAGAGCTGATATCTAAGGTAAATCAGCAAATATTTTCTTTTGATTAAATGAGGAAGTTGGAGCTTCCCTGTCAAGTTGAAGCTTGATAGATGTCAGTTGTAGCTGACTGAGGTTGGAGCCTCCTGTAGGTTGGTGCCTGCAGAAAATCAGTGGTGAGAGGGAGTTGGAGCTTGCCTTTGCATCACAACAATAATAAGATGTGGTTTTTTCCCTTTATGGGTTTCCACTTATATCTGTTGTCTCTGTGTGTGTTGCCTATGTGTTGATCTGATCTACCCAATCTGCTTAATGTTTGCTGCTCTCAAAATCATTTTGGTGTCACATTAATTTAATACTTGCTGCAACATATTAAGACTGTTCACATATTAAATTTGGTTATAAAATTAAGCTGTGAATAAGTCTGATGAAAAATTTAAAAAGCTTATGTATGTGTTAAACTGATGCATCCCCCCTCTCTTAGTTTAACTTAGGATTCAACAGAAGTAAGGGATCTCTACTATGATTGAGATCATCTTCCTCACCAAGTTTTTTTTTTTTTTTTGGGTGAAATATAGCTATCATGGTAGGAATTATTAGAAGCATGATAGGATGCATCATGATGGCATCATAGAAGCATACGATTGAAAGCAAGATCTCGTGACACTATCATAAAAGAATCACGAAAGATAACTGAAATAGAAGTCTATGGCAGTCACCAATAGAAAGATGTAGCTCTTGGTAACCTCATTAGAAGCATAAGTAGTACTTGTGGGAAAAATAAAGTCATCTACTGTGGAACTCATCATACATCATTAAAGAGGAGTATTTTCAGGATGAGGATGATCAAGATTATCCATTGGAATATTCAATGGAAAGTTCACCTTCTAGAAGAAGCAAGTGCCTCACCATAATTCCAACTTGAATGGGATTCATGGAATGATGGTATGATGTCAAAAGATGTGAAGCAGGTTAAGGTGATTGAAGTTATTTCAATCAAGGAAGTTGATGAAGGAATTATATATGACCTAAAAGAAAACAATGAGGTATGTATTTCATATGGTTGAAGATATCATGAATGCTCTACCTCAAAGAGCATGATCAAAAGAAAGGATCTCCTCCTTTGGAAGGACGCATGAATGCATGCTTCACACATTGACTAGATGAAATCAACATAATATGTCCTCATATGAAATATGAGGTGGTTGAAAAAGCTCAAGGAACTATGATTGAAAGTTACTGGAAATAAATGTGTTAATAAAGAAAGGAAGAGATCATGAAAAATGCAACTATGGAGAATGAAATCAACATCCAAGGACTAAAAGATTTGACTATGATATTTCCATGGGAAAGATATGAAGATCTTGATAAAGTCAAAAAAATAAAGAGGCCCTTGACATTATATATATTTTTGGATATGTGTCAATATGTATGCAGAATGTTGATGCAATCAAGGAGATGCCATGGTGAAAGACCATCACAAAGGTGATTTTGATTTAATATTCATTTTCTATTTTTTAACGATATCTGGATGGTATAATGTAGGCTACCAAGGGAAGAACTGCATATGTCATCTACAACTAATATTCATGTGGTAGGATGAAATATCCTGAAGGAAACATGACATGAAGAAGGTATCAAGGCATGAAGGAAGGCCAAATATGAACTAATGGATCACTTTCTGAATAAAACAAGAGTGGCATGAATCATGAATGAAAGTGATGGATGGTTTGTGCTCTAAATAAAGTCCCAAAAAGGATGTAGGCTCCATAAAAAAGAATAAATTCATGACATCAAAGGAGGAAGTCCTACAAGCAACTATGTGTCCCATGATCTCCACCTAAAGAGTTGTTGAAAGCAAGTCCCTAGTCAAGAGGGAGCTTGGTCAAATTCCTAGTTAATAAGGAGCTTGGGTACATTCCTTTTATAGGAATGGGTACATTTCTTCATTGGAATGGGTATATCCTCCCAAGTTAAGAGGGAGAGATAGACACATCATTCTCTTCTTCACTTGGGAAGATAGAATGGAGGATTGGGTAAGCATCTGGAATCCGATACTCTTTGAGGATGTGATAGGGCATCCAAGGTAAGAATAGTCGTAGAGGAACGATATTCTTTGAGGATTGGGAATCCAAGATAAGAATAGTCTTGGTGGAACATACTCTGAGAGGACCCGAGTGGGGTATGTTCCGAGAGAGATAATGATGAGGGTGTTTATAAATCATTGGTCTCACCAATGTTCTGCTATGATCTTGTGGAAGAATAGAGCGGTTATTCAAGGCCTTTCTATGTGATAATGTTGGATGATATGATGTTAAACAAATGGGTTACCTATTCGACTCTTCTTATGGGAATTCTTCAGATTGAGAATGTCCAAGTACCTTGTATGAATTATGAATACCTCCCTAGTTAAGAGGGAGTGTTGAAATATGTAACTAGGTTCGGTCTTCATAATGAAATATGTAATATTGAATTTATATAATCAATGTAAATAGAAAAATAATTTTATTATTATTATTCTTGTGGCATGGGTTTCATGCTCAAGGAAAATTTATTTTAGGCCAAGCTCCCATTGTGCGATTCTAGGATTTTTCATTGAGTTTATAAAGTCAAAAGAGTCAATGTCATGTATGAATAACCCTTCTTGGGCATGTTACATATTGTAAGCAAATTATTTGAGTCAAATTAGAGTCAAAAGAAACTGCAAGACCAAGTTAAACATGCAAGCATCAAGTTGGCCTAATGGAGCAACAAGCCGACCTAAGCACACGTCAAGTCGGCCTAATAGAAGGATCTAGGAACCCTATATATAGGGAATTCAACCTCATTTTGAGAACACCCTCTCACTCACACAAGTTGGATCATATGGATGAAAAAAAGTGTGAAGAAGAGGAAGACTAAGGAAGGAGAAAAAGTTGAAGTTTTGGATTTGTTTTGGGCTACTTATCTCCACACATGCAAAGGAATTAGGACATATTGTTGCAGTGAAGCCGAGTTGCAGAAGTGAAGTTAGGTCACCAAGAAGAGTTGTTTTGAAAGTCGAGTTCTCTAGGAGAGAGAATCTACCCAAGCAAAGAAGCGAAGGTGCAATCAAATTTGCAGTAAAAGTTGCAGTAAAAGTTGTAGTTGAAGTTGCAGTCAAAGTTGCAATCGAAGTTGCTGCAAAGAGAAGCTATTCAAAGAATAAGCACTGACTTGGTCTTGGAGGGGTTCTTGATCAAGGGTCTAGGTATTGGAATTCGTCAATTGAAGATTCTAAAAGAAGAATAATTCGTTGGGTTCTCCTCTCAAGCTTGGAGAGGTTTGGCCCTAGATGATATGCTACATATGGTGTCATTTGTCTCTTTATTATTTTGGTAGTTGTTTGATGAAGAAGAAAACACAATAATAATCAAGAAAAGAACAACCTAATAACTAAGAAAAGTAAAAATTCATCACAAACAATTATCATTGCTAGAGAAATCACCTCTTCTCTCCGCTCTAGATTTCTCAAAAGTCAGTACAGTGGTTTCAAAGTGTTGGAATCCTACTAGCTTGTGATTTTGGTGCATGTTTATGGAAGATATGAGTAACGTTACAGTCAGAAAGAATAAGGGTAATCACAGGGAAGCCATGGAGGATAAGGTGGAACGAGGAGATCCAGACACCAAGGATCTCTTACATGCACTGATACATGGACTTGTTGAGAAATCTAGGGGAAACAGGTGTAAGTGATTTCTCTTTTCTTGATAATTTCTTGTGAATAATTTTTACTTCTCTTGATTATATTGTTCTTTAGCTTGATTATTATAGAGTTCTTTTCATCACACAATTACCAAAACATAATGAAAAATGAGACAAAGGACACTAGATATAGGCTATTAGCAATGGCCAAAACTGTTGATATTTTGTGGTGTTGGGGTAGCTTCGAATGTGCTCTAGCTCCCAAACTTTGTGGAGGGACTAGAGTACATGAGATCTCCAAGACTCAGAAAGGGATTTGAGAAATTCCATCCGGTTTGAGAGAAAATTAATTAATTAATATTTTTAATTAAGGACCCTATGTCTAACTTAGGAAAATTAAAATATTAAAGGTAATTAATTTAAACATGTGATGGAAATGACTTACGTCACACGAATCAAGCTTTCTTTTAATATTAGCCGTCAAATCAATATTAGATCACAGACGTTGGTTTCCCAACGAGAAAAGTATAAAGGAAAGGCTTGGGGTCAGTTGGAGAACACACACACGAAGGCAGAGCACTGAGACTAAGCTGGAATTCTAGGGCGGGTTTGCTAAGAATTTCCAGAAGCGTTTCAGCTACAGTGAGGGGTAGTATTGGCTAAGGGGTTGATATGATCCCAGAGCCAATATTCAACAAGAGGCAGAGAAGCAGCAACTAGGAGCAGCACAGAGAAGTAGAGGGTACACAGCAGTTGTGCAACATAAAGGGTTTCAGCCGCTACGCAGGCCTAGAAAGGGTAGTGCAGAGGTAGCAGGAGGCCATCAAGGCTTATGCAAGGCCAGCCAGGGCAGCGTAAGGATTGTGTCACCCAGTCTAGGGTTACACAACCCTCTCCTGAGCAACAGAGGGGCATAAAAAGAATAACAGAGCTGATGCAAAGGGCTTCAGAGTAGCGTTAGGGTTTCTAGAGGCTGAAAGGGGTCAAGTTCTGTAAATCCCGTTTGAGGGTGTGAATTAGTCCATTTTTCCATCTCTGGAACAAAGGTATTACTGAAAATCTTATATTTATTTGTCGAGGTAACCAATAAGGTGCCCAAATTTGTTGTACTCAGATTCTACTTAATAATATAAACCCTCCAGTAGCCAGAAGACTGGTTTTCCCACATTTGGTTTTTCCAGGAATAGTTGTGCAGAAAATCTTGTGTGTCACTTTGTCTGTGTTTATGTATTCTGTTTAGATCTGTATCAGTGAGTACTGTTAATGTGTTTACTTCGATATTATTACTTCAGATTAATAACTTGATTAAGTAGGAGAAGTATAACCAAATTTAACAATAGGGTTTTTGCATAAGTAATATTCAGAATTTTTCACATGGTATCAGAGAGATTGCATATCTAGCTAGATCACTATCAAGAATACTAGAGAATCCTTGTTGTAGAAAGTTGTAAAGAAAGCAGTAGCAGGCGCAGAAAAACCAGACCAGAGAGGACATCGCAACAGAAGAGGGAAGCATATCCACACAGAGGCCAGAGTGACGCAGTCCCCACACAGTCTCCACGCAAGCCCACGTACTTACTACGCAGAGGCAACGCCAAGACTGTCTGCTCATGCAGAGGCCAACCAGGGTAGTGCACTATTGAGGTTGTGGCTGATTCAAAGTGCCAAAAGTAGTGCCGCAGAGATTCAATAGTTTCTAGTGGGGTTAAAATTATGAAGTTGCAGAAATTAGCTTGAGCACTAGTTGATAAAGAGCGGGATGAGAACAACTTCTCAGAGGATTTCCAGCCAAATAAATCTGCAGATCGATCATAGGATCGAAGAGAGATTATTCATTGAGTTTGGAAGATTTCCAAGGAGGAAATAAGTTGTCAGAGGGAGCAGAGGGTGCCTTTTCGCTAAGGACCCTAGATCTGAGCTTCATTTGAGAAGCGGGGAGAGGAGGATATGTTCCGACTGTTGGAGGATTAATCCATCTTGCGGACAAGACCGATCTCCCTAGTAATAAAAGTATCTAGCAACAAACAGCCAAATAAACTAATCTTTCTCTAAGCATATATGATCCATGAAAAGCTCTATTGAAATGTTAAGGACTTACCGTTTGTCCAATGCTTGTTTGAAGTCGTTGTTGTCCCTCGCGTGCTTGAAGGAGTTTTCCTCGTAAACCTGCAGTCACAAACAAGCAAAATATTACATAGCACCTGTATAGAAATCATCATAAACCATGCTTATCATAGTGATAAAGGAATCTATGAAATAAACCATTGATTGAAAGCTTATTGAGAAAAATGAGTATATTTGTATTAATTTCAAAAGAAGAAAATCCTTACAACCTGAGCCTTGATGTTGCACAGGACTTTCCGGGTCCGAAGCAAGAATCTCCTTTATTTTGATAAGCTCTGCACTCCTCCAAACAAGACGAATAGAGGTATGTAATCTTTCCTCACAAAAGTCTTAATTAACTGAGTCTGAATCTCAACAACATTTAACTTCAAATATTCTAAAGCTTCAACTCCCTTTGAGGCTACCCAATGCCTCTTTTTATAGTAGAATAGAGGAGGTTTTCTGTTCCAACTATGAAGGGATAGAATCCTCCTTCAAAGGGATAAGCTCCTCACATCAAGGGGTTAGCTCCATAAGGTAAGGGATACATGCACCTCATAAGAGCGGTTCTATCACCGCAAGATATTTTCTGGATGCTTCTAGAATTCACTTTTATTGAGCTTTTTGGAAATTACTTGTGCCTTTTTGATCTTACAAGGGTCCGCACTTTTAACACAGATAAAGTGTGTTCAGATACGCAAGAGAGATGAACATTAGGTGCGAGACCGCAGGCAATATAGAGAGAAAGTGCGACACCAAAGTTTAGGAGATTTTTAGGAACCTTTCTCTGATTTTCAAGGCTTAACATGAGGAATTGATATGCTAGACTTGCAAAGGGATAAGTATGAGTAATAATGAACTCATACACACATCAGAATGTCAGGATGACAATTTTTCAGTGTAACAGATTTCCCCCTAAAGTGAAAAGTCTGGAATAGATGATGCTGAAGTCTGTCATATATGAAGAGTGCAGTACTTTATCATTTCAAGGATCATCCTGTGGACACCCTAGTCGGAACCTGTAAAAACATTCAATGCAAAATATATATATATCATCGCTGAGGTAGGCATTCCCATACTCAGATCAAAACTAACTAGAAACTAATTCAAACTGTTCTGATACAGGAATGATTTTGAGTACATCACAGTATAGACATGTGTAGACACAGTATGGACGCAGCCATCTGTTTATAAATAGTCCATTGTATAAATGATAACAAAATTCCTCGCAGCCTGGATGGTAGAAACTAGATCCAGGGTCTTGATTTCCACATCTCGAACTAGTACGATTCTATCCATGCGAATAAATGTGTCGAAGTCGAACATGGTAGAAACCACTTGATTACCAGTCAATGATGTAAACTGTTAACAAGTGTGAGAGTAACCACCAGTAATGTCAATGGCTCTCAAAGTACTCAGTATAATCCATGAAATGTGAATGAATGAGCTGAAGTCGAACATGTCACGGAATCATTCGATCGAAGGTCAATGATGCAACCTGTCGTCGAAGGCGAGAAACCTGCCATTGAGGCATGTAGATTTCAAGGTACTGACAATTTCTGGATCAACTTCCTAGATAATGAGTTGTCGTCGATAGAAATTGATCTGTCATAGGAAAGCCCACAACATGAAATCATAGATCAAGTTTTGAAAATATATCGGCAAGGACTGACTCAGGGATGGTAAAAAATGGATGACAGATATTTCGCAGATGAATGGTTTATTTGAACTGTCCTCTTGAACACATAACGACACTGCAGATGGCTTGGTAGCAGTTGACCCAAAGCTAATACCCAGAAACCAGATGAAGACTTTCAAATGAGGTTCGATTAACTGTTAGGCAAAGGATTTCCCAACCCAGGTGATTGAAAGTGTCATGTTCAAGAGTGGTTAACTAAATTTTCGAAAAATCAAAATAGCACAAACAAGTCATTTTTCTCTCTTTTCCCCCACCATTTCTGGCAAGTACCTCTTTATTTTTGACAAGCTTGAGGAGGATAACATTTGCTTGTTTATAAGCTCATCCTTCGGATGAGTCCAACTTATTTTAAGATTCGAACCCTAAGAAGGAGTGGTTCGTTCCTGTTTAAAATTGAACAGGTCCTTTACTGTTAAATTTTAACGAGTCCAGTATAGGAGAAACTCGGTGTTTTTCAATTTTAGGGAGTCAAAAGAAAAAACTTAAGAAAAATCCATGGGTGTACTTTTTCGTAAATTTAGTCTCTCGAGCCCGAAAAAGGATAAAATAATGCGGGAGAGAACTCTATTGACCGTAATTAGTCAACGTATACCTTTTTTGTAAATAGTCCATTTCAGTCCGTAAAAGGGGTAAACTTATACTGAAGGGACAATCATTCATTTACTTTAACGAGTTCGAAAAATCAAGTACTCGGCAATCTTTTCATATTTAGAGAGTCTGAAAAGGGCTCAAAAGAGAACTCCAATGTTTCGCTTTTTCGTAAAATTTTGAAAGAGTTCGAAAAAGTGATAAAAGTATGCTCTTTGTTGAAAAATGATCAATTCTCCTGATAAATCCAATTTATGCACAAAAACTTGAAACATTACACATACCTGTTTAAAATAAGTAAAAATGCTTTCAAAATACCATTTTTAAAGTGAAAAATAAATAAATTAAAAATTCATCTATTCGAAAAAACTTATAAAAAGGACTTTTTCAACTTCATTTTTACTGTTCAAGTTCAGAGTGAAAAGTAGAAGCTTTTGGGTAAAAAGTTCCTGTGAAGATTTTGGAAGATCCGTCTGACGAAATCGAGAACCGTCAGTCCCAGGTAATCCACAACCTCTTAATCTTTCTTTTCATCCATTTACAATTCTTTTTAGGCTTTAGTTTTCATTTTTTTAAGGGAAAAATATGTTTAAGAAACCGCCCGCGGGGGTCCGCAGGCATAACACACAGGACCTGCGGACCCCGACCTTTTTTTATATAGAAAAAAGGTCGTGGGTCCACACTTTACTTACGGAACGCGTGCGTTCCTACGCACTGTGTACGAAGAAAAAGTGCGGTCCCCGCGCAATTGAATTTCAAAATCAAAATTTTCATTTGCCGCCCAAAAATTTTCAAATTAGATTGTTCTAACTTATCTTTTTATGCATTGTAGGATTAGCAAGATGTTGATTTGGGGAGAACGTGAGCATGAGGATGTGGATGACGTTGCGATGCTCCATTTTCCCACAATGCAGGCTTTAAGAGCATGCAGTTTGTATAAATTTTGGGCCATTCAGGGCATGAGGGCACAGGTAGACCTCCTGACATGGCTAGTAAACAGGTGGAATGTGCAGGACCAGTGTTTCATTATTGGCGGCCACTGGCTTGAAATTGAGCTGGAGGATATTTATTTTCTAACTGGTTTGTCCAAGAGGGGCGAACAAATTTCCTTGTTTGGAACTAGGCCAGGTGGCCAAACTGTCGCTAGTCTTTGACAAGAGTTCTGTAATGATGAAGCCGACCCCAGGGACAAACGGATTGATATAAAAACTATCATTCGTCCCGACCTGAAAGTGATTGCATTTACTGTTACTAGACTGTGTGGGAGTTCCGCACTGCATGTGGCTACCGGTTCCCAGATGCGTATTGCTGTAGACTGTCTCCGAGGCACCATTTTCAACTGGTGCGAAGCTGTGTTGGCCAATGTAAAAGGCCAACTGACTAGAGAAAAAAATGGCAAACTAAATAACTTTGGATATGGATCCATCGTGGTCACTTTTTCTCTAGAGAGGGTACCCATGCTAGCTCCGCAAAGTATTCCTGTTGATGCTGGTCGACCCCGAGAACCTAGGATGGTTCGTTGGGTTGCATTGATGGCCCGTCACGGTATTGAGGGCGCTGAGATTGTTCGATTTCCTCCTTCATATTTTCGTTGGCTCGACTGCCAACTTTTTGTCATCGAGGACTTTCCATATGCCGGGATAGACTTCCGTGACGACCGGGAGATGACTCTCCCAGCAGGGGAACAGTGGGATGAATCAGGTAAAAACATTTTCAACGAATTCTAAATTCTAATTTTTATTTTTGATCATCTTTTCAATTAATAACCAAAAAGTTTTTATGAATGCAGATGTGGGTCCACGGCGACCAGCCCATCTCTAGCCTTATGACAGAAGACAACTAGTTGCAGTCGCACCAGCCCCAGTAGGCCAATCAGTGGAAATTTTGTCTGATTCAGAGCATCATCTAAAGCATCTGACTCTAGATATTCTAGAGACGGACATAGATGAGATCCCACTCAGATTGCAGAGATACGTGATTGGTGTTCCAGGACCTTTTAGGAGGTTCCTGTGTAGGGTGGCTCGGGCAATGGTTTCTTATCGTGATCACCATCAGTGATGGGATGATCGTGTTGTAGACTCATATTTTTGACTTTTTGTGTTTATCATTTTTCCGATCATAAGGTGTTTCCAACCTATGATCGAAGAAGATGTATATTTTCTGAAAACATTCTATACTATGATATATCACTATTTACCGGCTATCTATATACGTGTTATGGATGTTTTTTGTTTTACTGCTTTGATCATTGCAAATGTCGATTTATCATACTAGAATCAACTGCGTCTGCTAACGTATTTAAATGTCTTGGAATATGTTGATATTCAATGTAATCGAATTCACGTTCCAAGAGACGAACTCTTAAAAATAACCATAGTAACACTGGATTTCTAATGGCATAAACTCGGTTTAATTGTAATACAACAAGTTCAGAATCCAACCTAACAATCAAACTCCGAATTCCAAATGATATGGATTCGGATAATAACTCAATCACTGCACTATACTCGGCAATGTTATTCGTTGTTTGACCAAGGCTTACCCCATGCATGGATACTAACTCATCCAAGGGTGAATAGATAACCCAAGCTGCGGAAGAAATGTTCCGTGTACTACGACAAGCACCATCAGCAAAACCAATGTAGGTTTGAAGAGACGTCGACATCTGCAATATCAAGAGTAAAACTCAGATAAGCAGGAATAGTGATAAAAACACACTTCTAAACTAAGCACGCTTTTCTAATCTAAAACACACCAGCAGTAAAGAAATCTAATCTAATAAAAAATATCCATACCAAGTTAAGCATAGTATCGCTTCAGATAAATTCCATTTCTGGGTTTATCTAAAGGGACACCGTCAAAATCTATCAGCTCATAGGCCCCTTTAGCTAGATTTTGCTTGACAATGAAAGGGCCATGCCACATGGGCACGAATTTCCCAGCTCCTATCTTATCGTTGGCTTGATCATAAACTAAGACTAGGTCTCCTTCTGAAAATTTTTGAGGGGTAACACTTCTATCATACTGAGCTTTTGTTCGTTTAACATGAGCCTCGTTTGCTATTACGGCATTTCGTCGATTCTCATCCAGCTGAGCTAACTACAGGAAACGTTTCTCCTCCTCATACGTACCTGGGAGTAATTCTATGGCTAATTTTAGTGAGGGAATTTCGCATTCAATCGGCAACACAACTTCCAAACTGTAAACGAGTTGAAAGGGAGTGAAACTAGTTGATGTTTTTACTGAGGTTTGATATGCCCAAAGTGCTGAAAATAACATGGAATGCCAATTCGTTTTGTGAATACCAATAATTCGTCTAATCATGGTGACTAAAAATTTATTTATGGCTTCAACCAGACCATTGGCTTGTGGATAATACGGAGTGGAATTGTCGTGACGCAGGCCAAGTTGATCTGTCAGTTCAGTCATCATGACATTTCAAAAATGACTTCCATGATCTGTAATAATGGCTTGAGGAACACCGAACCTAGCAATTATGTGATTAAATACGAAAGTTGCAGTAGTCTTGCCGTCAGCCGAAAATGTAGGCATCGCCTCGGCCCACTTAGTAAAATAATCTACTGCTAAGATAATATATGCATGCCCCCCAGTCGAGTGAGGGTTACATGTAATAAAATCGATACCCCATTTCGCGAAAGGACCAACAACAATTATGGGATGAAGAGGAGCAGGTGGCGTGCGCATCTTACGATCAAAAAGTTGACAATTGTGGCATTTCCGGACTGCATAAATACAATCTTTGAATAATGACAGCCAGAAATAACCAGCGCGCAATATCTTTTGGGTTGTGGCATATGACTGCCACATGCTCCAGAATGGAAATCATTTAACACCTTTTCAGCTTCTTCATGAACAAGAGAGCGTCTGAAAACAGAATCCGCTCCACGACGATAGAGTGTTTCACCAATAATATTATACTGTTGGGATTGGAAGCGTATTTTCCGTCACTGAGATTGTGAGATTTCAGGCTGAAAAGATTGGGTTTGGAGATAAACAATAATATCTCCATACCATGGATCTTGAGTGCTGATAAGAAACAGAGATTCGTCTGCAATGGGATCCTCTGCCACAGTTTCAGTATCAGTAGAGGGAAAATCACACATCAGTTCCGCAAATACCAAAGATTTCTTTGCCTTGGATTTCCCAAACTCCCAGTCAAATTCCTGCAGGATGACTATCCATTTGGAATACTTGCCCCCTAGCAATTGTTTGGTCAAAATATACATCATAGGGTTGCAATCAGAAATTACCATGGTTTTACGTAACAAGATGTAGTGCCTAAATCTCTGGACAGCTTGGACAGCTGCCAATGCCAATTTCTCCACATGTGTGTATTTGATCTCGGTCGGATGCAGATTTCGACTAAGATAGTAAATCACATGTTCAGTGTGAGGTTCATCTTCCTGAACTAACACCATCCCAATGGTGGAATGAGAAGCAGCGAGGTACAAAATGTAATCCTGGTTGTAGTTGGGAGGATGCAATAACGGTGCATGGGTCAACGCGTGTTTAAGTGCATCGAAAGATCGATCAGAGATCTCGTCCCAAAGGAATGGAATGTTCTGTTTCAACAACTAGGTAAAACCCTTTGTAAGCTTGACATAGTTAGGAATGAGACGACGTAAAAATTTTGCTTTCCCCTACAAACTTTGGAGTTGGCGTAAAGTCGAAGGAGGAGGTAATTTAACAATAGCTTCGACCTTCAACGGATCGACGCGAATGCCTGATTTCGAAACAACAAATCCCAGTAAATGACCCGATTCTACACAAAAAACACATTTATGTGGATTCAGCCTAATTTTATAATGCCGACACCTCATAAAGATAGCTCGTAAGTGTGTGAGATGGTCGGCCATGTGTGATGAATGAGCAAGTAAATCATCGAGATACTACTGCACAATGTGCTTAATTTCATGAAACGCGTAAGACATTGCCCTTTGAAAAGTTGCTCCAGCGTTCTTCAAACCAAAGGGTAGTTTGCGATAAGAAAACGTCCCCCATGGACAAATAAAAGTTGTTTTTAGCTGATTAGCAGGGAGTATGTTTATTTGATTATACCCGGAAAATCCATCCATAAAGGAAAACATTTCACTACTGGCACAATCATCGATTATCTGATCGATATAGGGAGTTGGATAATTGTCTTTGGGACAAGCTCGATTAATATCCCTATAATCGATACATACTCGTATCGTTCCTTGTTTTTTAGTCACAGGAACAATATTTGATACCCAATCCATTAAGGGAATTGGATAAATAAAACCTGCACGAAGTAATTTTTCAACTTTTGCTTTGATAGCAGCAGCTTTTCTAGGATGTATTTGACGTAAACGTTGACGAACAGGTTTAGCATCCGGGTAAGTCTTGATTTCATGTATGACGATTGACGGATCAATTCCTGGCATTTCTTCATAAGACCAGGCAAACACATCACAAAATTCTTGAAATAGGGCTTTATAAGCTTTAATTTCATCTCCAGTACAACAAGCACCTATATGAATGTTTTCAATTATTCCTGGTTTTACTGAAATGTCAATTGGAACCGTTCGAGAAATATTTTCCAAATTTAACTCAGAATCAGGATTTTGCAATGGATTATGGGGTTCTTTGACATATTCAACAGTAAAAATTGAAGCGAAATCATCTTCAAAATGATATGGTTCAGGTAAAAACGAAGATCGGTGATGCAGATCTTCCCATGGTAAATCATCAACAGACAAAAATTCATGAATCTGCTCATCAGTATGAACAATATTCGGAAATGTCGTTGTGGCTGAACTGGATATAGAAAGTGATTCCTCATGGATCCCATTCATTGGATCAATTCCGGTTGAAGAGGTGTTGGAAAGTGACTGTACGGCCTGGTATGCAATTTCAAATGGACTCAAAGGCATCATGCTATCAATTGAATCTAACTCGGAGTCGGAAGGTATGATCCAAGGATCATCAAACATAATAGTATCTAACGAAATCATGTGAATAGTTGCAACAGCAGGTGATACACTAGGAGGAGGAAAGGAAAAAGTTCCTAGTAAACCAGAATATTTAACCAATCCTACTCCAACATCCTTATAAGGGATAGCTGCTTTACCAACATGCTGGATTGTTTCTGTAGAGGTTGGGTTAGAAGAGAAATAAGTTAATTGATCTATTGTGACGATCTTTCCTAGATATGGAAATTTTATGAGTCGAAAGACCGAAGAAACAACAACAGTCATAGCATAATACCAAATGCGACCTAGAAGAAGGTTGTAATCTAGAGGGGCATCAATCACTTCCACATCTAGATTTACGGTTTTACCTTCGAACCCTATGGGTAAATCCTGCAAAATACTAAAAGGGTGGAAACCTCGACCATCAAAAGCCTTAAGAATTGTCGGAGATTGGTTAAGTGTAGGAGAACCAAGCGATTTCCAGCACTGAATCGACATAATACACGTTGAAGCCCCCTCATCAATCACAGTCTGATAGATCGGTCTGTTTTTTACTAACACTGGTATTTGGAAAGCCATTTGATGAGGTAGACGAGGTGTACTATTTTCTAAATTGAAGATTATAAGATTAGAATCCTGAACATCTATAGCTCCTATAGCAGACAAAAGAAATTACGCTGTGCTAGGCATGATTGCAGCACTTCCAAAGCCGACATTGCTGAAGGGGAAATAGCTAAGTCTTCAACAATTTTGTAATTCTGAGTAGCTCTCGCATGTGGATTGAAAGCTGATTTACGAAGAACACCTTTAGCAGGTGGTTTGATTATTAAATCTGGATTTTGTTTCTCGATCTATAGCGGACTAGAAACATGAGGAGGTGTATTTGATGCATTTGCATTAGAAGATTATGCTTCTTTCCCATCAACAAGATTCTTAGTACCATAATCTTGTGATCGCGTCGCAATCCTTACATGAGACATCATCAAAATAGGTTCTTATGAAGCAGTCGAAGTGGAACCAACCATCTTGCTATCTTGAGTCGGAAAAGGATCCTTCAAGACAACAGGTTGTTGTGAACCTTTAACGAATTTTGCAACCTCTGCTCGATGTGGGCATTCTTTAGTGAAGTGATCCTCGTCACAAATGTAACAAGGGTAACGAGGTTTGCGCTTTTCGTCATTGGATTCATTTTTATCAGTTTTCTCTTTCGAATTCTTCTTGTTTTTATTCTTCCCTTTATTTTTACCACCGGATTTAGATTTAGCCGTAGATGTCTCTACGACATGAATGTCGGCAGAAATTTCGGGGGAAGATCCTCCTTTCGGGGAATCTGGTAAAGTTATAATAGGAGAAGAATTCTTTGAAGATTTCTTCTTACTTTTAGTATTGACTGTACCAATCATGCCATTAGCAGCATGAGACCCTGAAGGAGCAGTAGCTATCTGACCTTGTTTTGGAAAGTTGGGGATTTTTTCGTGTAAAGTACCTGACTACGTGTAAACGAGGTCAAGGTACTAAGCTTGAGCAATTACTTGCTCTTCAGTAACAACACCAGCTTTAGCTACATCTTTAGTAATCTTGGGTAACAATGATTTAACAAACCATTCTGCCAAAATTTGATCTGGAATGTAAACTTTCACCAAACGCCTTCTACGTCACCATTCATGAATATGATCAGAAATATACGTAGACGTAGATTGCTTTAGTGAAGTTAATAATTCCGTGCCATTTTCATATCTGACAGGAAACTGAAAATGAGTCAAGAAGGCAGTTGCTAACTGACTGAAATTATTAAACGAGCCTCGTGGTAACTCAATGTACCATTTGGCTGTAAGACCAATAAGAGTTCTTTGGAAAAGACGTAAGCGAATCGAATCATCAATAATTAAATTAGACGCACACCAAAGGTGATAAGTCATGACGTGATTTGATGGATCCTCTCCTGACTTACCTTCGAATTTCGGTATATCACTGGGCAACTTATGTGGCATTGGCGGCCAATACGGATAATAGAAAATCATATCATTCGTAAGGCGCGTCAAATCAAGTAAATCCAAAGTTGCAATAAATGGTAACTGACGGTTAGGGTCACGAAAACCTTGAGTAGCCAAAGCAGTTCCAGGAGGTGGATACCCAGGATAACTGGGAATTGGAGTTGCGTTAGGAATTGTGTAACCTCCTGGAAAAGCAGGATTAACCGGACCAAACTGGGGTTGTTGAGGCTGCTGATAAGTGTAGCCAGGGTACGGTTGATACTGATAACTTGGATTTTGTGAACTGGGACCGAATTGAGGATATCCCTGGTACGGTTGATACGTGAATTATGGTTGACTTGTGACAACTGTACTCGTACCGGCTTGTCCTGCAGGCATCTGAACCGAAGTCTGAATGAAAGGCCCTAACTAGGGTACAGAGACTTGATGGATTTGCACGGATGCAGGGATAGATGAACTCGGCGTTACAGATATTCTAGAAATAGGTGTTACAGGTTGGACAGACGTAGTAGCAGTTGCAGAAGTTTGAGGCAGAGTCTGAGGTGTACTAGGTGCAGGAGTTTGAATAGTAGGCTGGACAGGTTGTTGGGTTGGACCAGAAACCAAAGGCAGTCCAAGTTGAAAAGGCAACTGCACATTAGGTTGCATAGGCTGTTGATATTGGGACGGATCCCACACCATATTCATTCCGGGGTATTGTCCCGCAGAAGGTTGAACATAAGGACCATAACCTGGTTGAACATAGGGTTGATAAGTAAGTGGTAAATTTCCGGCTCCTTGAAGAGATGACTGACCAGAAGGCTGTTGGTAACCTTGAATTGGGTACTGACCTTGAGGTTGATAACCCTGAGGCGCGTACTTAAGCTGGGGTTGATAAGGACCTTGAGGAGCATATTGAGCTTGGGGTTGACCCTGGGGTGTGTACTGTCCTGAAGGTTGATATCCCTGAGGTATGTACTGTCCTTGGGGTTGTCCCCAAAAATAATATGATTCCACATTTTGTCCTGGGAAAAAGCTACCTTGAGGTTGACCCCCAAGTGGTAACTGACTTCCTGAAGGTTTCCCCCCAGGCGGTAACTGAATACCTTGAGGTTTCCCCCCAGGCGGTAACTGATTTCCCTGAGATTTCCCTCCAGGCGGTAACTGACTGCCTTGAGGTTGTGGATTCGGAATATTACCAGAAATCATAAAAATTTTCTCTGTGTTCGACGTTTCAGTTTTAATTCCACTTAAACCAGATGATAACACGCTTTCAATCGGTTGAGGAGCTGCCCCCGAGAAAGTACCAGACAGAGCCTGATATCCTGAAGGAACAGAAGGACCACCGTGTAAAAATGCTTCCGGTGTCTGGGAAAACATGGATGACTCTCCTGCCATAATGGATGACAGATAATAACCTCTGGGTGTTGGATGAAATGGAACTTGAGGTGGAGAAAAAGCAAGACCCAGATTCTCTAAAAAATTCGTTAAGGATAAGTACCAAGCAGTAGTTCGAATAGGGCTGTAGGAAATTGATTCACGCTCCCTAAGATTTAACGACTAAGGGGAATTGGGAAGAGATAACTCTTCGTCTGGATTAGTAAGTTCTTCAATAGAAATTAGTCCAGATGGAAGATCGTCAGTGACAATATTTCTTACCCTAGGTGAACCAGGATCGCTAAAAGTTGGTGAAATAAATCCCGAGGATGTTTCCAAAACAGAAGGTTCAGTTTCAGGTTCAGAGATTTCAGGTTCGTCAGCCAGTTCACTAGTAGGAGAAATACTACTAGTAACTTCAGAAACTAAAATCAGCTCTTGAATGTGTTCTGTTATGGGTGTTTGATAATTAGGATGAACCACTATGGATGAAGTTCCAACTTCTGTTGATTTAATCCTACCGCTACTAGACGATACCAAAGCATGAAGCCCTTCAAGTTGACTTGGTGTATATTCAGGGGGTTTCCCTTGTCTCCGGGATTGTCTTGGAAATTCCGCCACGACTAAATATTTAACTAATCACACGCAAACAAAGAAAATTTTAATGAAAACACCTAAGGCCTCTAAAAAAACAAACAGCCAAATCACACGCTTAAAAATCTAGGAGTTCAAACCACACACAAACAGTAACTTCCCGTACTAAAAACACTAGTTGGTGATGAAATCCAACTTAGTAGAAATTTAATACAGAAAGGGCGGTTGGAACAGTTACCCCGACAACCTACTTAATGAAACAGACTGGCACAAGTTTCCTCACAAAACCATCTCGTGTGAAGAGAATCCCCGAGAGAGTCCAAGTGAGTCTAGTCGACGTCTGCTCCAGGTACAGTGAGATATTTCCTTCACCGTCACCTTAGGAAATAATCTTAAATTTGTGGACACTAAGGTTACCAATAGTAACAAATATAACTGGGGGAACAGTCTATGATCCGATCCCACGCGCAAGGGCAGAGTAACAAAGCTCAATCCCCTTGAAGGTTCCTCAACATGGTTAATCCGAGGTTTACCGACAAGTGACCCTAGGCTCCTCGACAATGGTTAATCCGAGGTTTACTGTTTATAATACGTGCAAAATCTTCTATCTTCCCCAATGAAACATAATTGATTGTCTCAAAGGTTCGGACATGATCTCGTGATTGACTTATTTAAGAGAAGCTTCCCAAAATATACAAATTACAATTGGGTTTATTTCCTACCGCAAGATTTGTCTACTTGTTTGTTTTACTACCTTGGAGAGTTAATTACTCCCTACTCCAAGATACTAGCCTAAGCTATGTTGGTGATAAGAACCCTAGAAAATAAAAATATTGCTAGATGAATTTTAATTAAGCGTTACTTTTAAGAGTTGTTTCTTAAGTCAATGGGTTCGGAAATGAAACTCTGACGGTGTGAAGACTCGACTTCCAAAAACACTAAAAATGTACCTAAAAATGATAATCAGATCGTTTCCTTTCAATGAAATTCTAATTAAGGAAAAGTTGGAGAATGCAATTATTTTAATGAACAATTCCTTCTTTAAACATTAAGAGCGATTGAAAGAAAATATTTTTGTCTTTTCAGCAATAACTCCAAATGAAATAAACTATCAAAGCTCATAAGAAAAATCCTTTCACTTTCAGAAACTTGAAGCTACAAAACAGGTTTCCTTCAAAAGAGATCTACAAAATTTTATAAAAAATACTCAAAACTATCAAACTAATTCTGAGATCTACAAATTTTAATAATCTAATCGAATAAAAGCTTTAAGAAATTTTTTTTTGAAGAATGTTTTACTTAGTTATTCAGCAAACTAAGGATCTATTCGTTAAGAATAAAAAACAGATCAAAAACACTCAATTATGTTTTTATAAAAAATGAAATTCAGAAACCAATAACAAAGTTTCTTGTCGAAGATTTGCAAAGAAACAGGTAACTCTATTTCTTAATAAAGGATAACTTCACACTCAGGCTAGATTCAGCAAGGAAAAAAGACCAATGTAATCTTAGGTACTTCCAACAGTCAATGCTTCGAATCGCTACAAAGACCAAGCGAAAAACAATCCAACACGCAAAACTTCTAGAAAATCATCAAAACACCATACTGCTAAGATTCATTCACAGAAAGCTTTTGACAGAAACAATCATCAATCTGGGCAGAAACCAAAAACTCTAAATCAAAATAAAGATAAACTAAAGGAATAAATCCAAAGGTTTTTCAAAATTTTAACAGGGTCCGCAAGCTTGCAGAAGTAACAGGTGCAGTACCGCACTGTTTACTAAAGCAAATATGCGAAACTGCCCGCACTGTGAAAAGAAGGCAAAGTGCGGTCCCAGGAAAAATTAGAGAAAAACATAAAAGATCTCAAAATTTTCAAAAACAGAGAAAACCTAAGATACCCAGGCAGATTTCTATCAATCAAAAACTAGGAAAACGTTTCCTCAAATCAAAATAAAAGAGAACCAAAAATAACAAGTTCTTTCCCCAGCGGAGTCACCAATTTGTTGGAGGATTAATCCGTCTTGCAGACAAGACCGATCTCCCTAGTACTAAAAGTATCTAGCAACAAACAACCAAATAAATTAATCTTTCTCTAAGCATATATGATCCATGAAAAGCTCTATTGAAGTGTTAAGGACTTACCGTTTGTCCAGTGCTTGTTTGAAGTCGTTGTTGTCCCTCACGCGCTTGAAGGAGTTTTCCTCGTAAACCTGCAGTCACAAACAAGCAAAATATTACATAGCACCTGTATAGAAATCATCATAAACCATGCTTATCATAGTGATAAAGGAATCTATGAAATAAACCATTGATTGAAAGCTTATTGAGAAAAATGAGTATATTTGTATTAATTTCAAAAGAAGAAAATCCTTACAACCTGAGCCTTGATGTTGCACAGGACTTTCCGGGGTCCGAAGCAGGAATATCCTTTACTTTGATAAGCTCTGCACTCCTCCAACCAAGACGAATAGAGGTATGTAATATTTCCTCACAAAAGTCTTAATTAATTGAGTCTGAATCTCAACAGCACTTAACTTCAAATATTCTAAAGCTTCAACTCCCTTTGAGGCTACCCAATGCCTCTTTTTATAGTAGAATAGAGGAGGTTTTCTGTTCCAACTATGAAGGGATAGAATCCTCCTTCAAAGGGATAAGTTCCTCACATCAAGGGGTTAGCTCCATAAGGTAAGGGATACATGCACCTCATAAGAGCGGTTCTATCATCGCAAGATATTTTATGGAAGCTTCTAGAATTCACTTTTATTAAGCTTTTTGGAAATTACTTGTGCCATTTTGATCTTACAGGGGTCCGCACTTTTAACACAGATAAACTGCGTTCAGATACGCAAGAGAGATGAACATTAGGTGCGGTACCGCAGGAAATATAGAGAGAAAGTGTGACACCAAAGTTTAGGAGATTTTTAGGAACCTTTCTCTGATTTTCAAGGCTTGACATGAGGAACTGATATGTTAGACTTGCAAAGGGAGAAGTATGAGTAATAATGAACTCATACACACAGCAGAATGTCAGGATGACAATTTTCAGTGTAACACCGACACAGTAGATCTGAGCAGATGGCACCTCACGGACTACGTGATCAGGATAGGTTGGACTTTCTATCTAGCTTTGCAGTATGGAAGGCTAGAATCCTGGTATTCATGGAGGCATATGGTCTGAGGAAGCATGTAAAAAAAGTCCTAGCCACGTCGTCTGATACTCTTCTCCTAGCGAAGCATAATGAAGCAGCGATGCATGCCAAGCGCTTCATAATGGATGAGGTTAAGGATCATGTTGTACCACATATATCCGATAAGATGACAACTAATGAGATGTGGAAAGCCTTAACTGCCCTATATGAGGTAAGATATGTCCATAGGAGAATACTTCTAGAGAATCAGATGCAGTTATTCATGATGGCCAAGGGAGAAGAGATCGAGCCCTTCCTTTTCAGATTACAGGCGATCAGGGATCAGTTGACTGCCATGGGAGTGAAAGTTGAGGATGATGTCATGGTGAGGACTGCACTCAATGTGGTCGCAGAGGACTGGGAAACTTTTATCCAAAGTATCTTGGGCAGAGTGGACCTTCCCAACTGGGAGAGTATGTAGCCAATCCTTCGTCAAGAAGAAATTCGTCGGTTCACCAAGAGATAGTGCAACACCGAATCAAATAAGGTGAAGAAGGAAGAGGAAGAAGATGCATCCTTGGCATCAAAGAGGCAACAAGGGAGGAAAAAGCGTGATATATCAAAGATCAAGTGTTTCCAGTGCGACGAAATAGGACATTTCGCCAACAATTCTCCTTAGAAGGAGAAGGACAAGGAATCTTCTACCTCCAAGGCTGCTGTGGCGGATGATGGCTCTGAAGATGACGTAGCCATCATCGCTCATGAACCATGAAAGTGGGGCGACATGGATCTGTAGAGAAGCTACAGAGTGGTGGCAGGATCCTTGAGTAGCCAAACTCTTGGATCATATACGAGCTACAGGAGCCTTAATAAAGTAGTGGGACAAGTGAATTACTGGGTGCAAAGAATCACATATGGAGCAGAGGCAGAGTTGGATGCTGAGAGGGAGAAACGCAGTGCAAATGCAACAGCATCATAGCTGCGCAGCGCAGAGGGGGCTGATGTGACTTCAGCAGCGCAATGTAGGTTGGCCTACGCAGAGCAGAGCTGCAACAACGTAGTGGCTTAAGGAGGATAGCACAAAGCAGTATCTTAGGGAGCTTCAGTGATGAGGATGCCGCCCAACTGACTTGTCTGTCAAATATTGGGCAGGAGTTTTTAGTTGCTTCTCTTAGCAACTGAGTTGCAGTGTAGCAGTTGGCAACACGATGCAACAACTTGAGAGGAGCTGCAGTACTGATGTAGCAGTGATGGTGGGAGCATCATGGGCAGCAGTATGAGAGAGCAATAGTAGCGCAGTGATGAAGGGCAGCAGGTCAAGTATCAACGCAGAGACCCACACCAGAGATTAATGCAAAGCTTTAGGGAGAAGTAGTGTTGTGCTAGATCACTTTCCTTGCTAAGAGGGAGTGTTGAGATTTTGTGGTGTTGGGGTAGCTTCAGATGTGCTCTAGCTCCCAAACTGTGTGGAGGGACTAGAGTACATGATATCTCCAAGATCCATAAAGGGATTTGAAAAATTCCATCTGGTTTGAGAGAAAATTAATTAATTAATATTTTTAATTAAGGACCTTAAGTCTAACTTAGGAAAAATAAATTATTAAAGATAATTAATTTAAACATGTGATGGAAATGACGTAAGTCACACAAATTAAGATTTCTTTTAATCTTAGCCATCGAATCAAGTTTAAATCACGGTTGTTGGTTTCCCAACAAGAAAAGTATAAAGGAAAGGCTTGGGGTCAGTTGGAAAACACACACACGAAAGCAGAGCACTGAGACTAAGCTAGAATTCTAGGGAGGGTTTGCTAAGAATTTCTAGAAGTGTTTCAGTTGCAGCAAAGGGTAGTATTGGCTGAGGGGATGATCTAATCCCAACGCCAAGAGCCAGCAAGAGGCAGAGAGGCAGCAACCATGAGCATCGCAGAGAAGCAGAGGCTACGTAGCAGCTGCGCAACATAAAGGGTTTCAGTTGCTACGCAAGCCTAGAATGGGCAACGCAGAGGCAACAAGAGGCCATCAGGGCTTACGCAGGGCCAACCAAGGCAGCATAAGGACTGTGTCACCAAGTCTGGGGTTACGCAACCCTCTCCTGAACAACGCAGGGGCATCAGAAGGCTAGAAGAGATGACGCAGAGGGATTCGGAGTAGAAAGGGGTTTCTAGAGGTTGAAAGGGGATGAGTTCTGTAAATCACGTTTGAGGGTGTGAACCAGTCTAGTTTTCCATCTCCGAAACATAGGTATTGTTGTAGATCTTATATTTCTCTGTCGGGTTAACCATTAAGGTGCCCAGATTTGTTGTACTCAGATTCTACTTAATAATATAAACCCTCCAGCAACCATAAGCCCAATTTTCCCGCATTGGGTTTTTCTGGGGAGAATTGTCCAGAAAATATTATGTGTCACTTTGTCTGTGTGCATGTATTCTGTTTAGATATGTATCAGTGATAATTTTTAATCTGTTTACTTCGATATTAATACTGAAATTTCAGATTAATAACTTGATTAAGTAGGAGAAATGTAACCAAATTTAACAATAGGGTTTTTGTATAAGTAATATTAAAAAAATTTCACAAAAACTTCTCCAATATTGAGAGGAAAACCCACTGAATTCTTCTTATAGAATCTTCAATTAATGAATTCCAAGACCAAGACCCTTGACCTAAGAAACTCTCCAATACCAAGTCACAAGGATTTCTTGAACAAATTTTCTTTTGCAAGTCAACGTTAGTCCAACTAATTTTTGCACATATGTTCTCGACTTCTCTGGTATTTCAGCCTCTTGTTACAGTGTTGCAAATTTTTGGCCTCTTCAGAAACCCTAGTTGCAGCACATGTGAGCTATAGACAAAGACTTATCCCTTGATTTCTCTTCGGTTTGGTAGTGTGTCCTTTTTCAATTCGGCTTGAAAGGTGTCTTGATTTCCTCCTTGTTTCAACCCTCTTAGATGACTTTAATGACTCGGCTTCTGCAACAAAAAATAGTACCCAATCTTTCTCACACGTGTGAGATATTTTCACCCTAAAATAGACCCAAAGAATTCGGTTCTTCCTTCATCTTCCTTCGCTAGGATAGGAGGCTTCTTATTGTCCCTTAATCGAACTTTCTTATGCTTAAGTGAGTGTCCTTCAAATGCGGTCGATGGCTATATATATAGGCTTCTTGACACATCCTTTTAGGTCGACTTGAAGTGTGCTTAGGCTGACTTGTTGCTTCATGGGGTCGACTTTATGATTGCACATTTGACATGGTATTGGAGGGTCTTTTGACTCTAATTTGACTCAAATAATTTTTCTCACAACATGTAACATGCCCAAATGGGTCATTAATACACGACAATGACTCGATGACTTTATGAAAAATATAGAAGCACACAATGGTTTCTTTGACCTATAAAAATAAATTATCTTGAGCATGAAACCCTTGCCTCAAGACTCACAATAATAAATTTATTTTTCTCTTTTCATTAAATACATAAAATCATGATTACATCTGTCATTATGAAGACTGAACATAGTTACATATTTCAACAGGAAAAACATAAATATAAAATTTAATATTACAGGGGAAACAACACGGACACCAGATAATGGACACCTTTGCCCAAGGTCAACAAAAACTTACTCAACTGATGACTCATCTTATAGGTAATGAAAATGTTTTTTATGACAAGACTAACATGGAAGGGAGTGGAAATCATAACCCTGGTCCTCCTAACACCATATAAATCAACAAATGGAATCACCAATTATTACTTCCTCAATTCACGAATAATCAAGCTGCAACAACACAGGAATTTGTTGAACCAAACTGACTGCTGGATGGTTATTGTCGGGTATATGCAATGCTAGAAGAAAACACATGAGCTGCTATGACCTTCAATGAATACAGTAATTTTTGATTCACAAACAAACCTAGGGGACAACCTAATTCCGATCTGATGCGCAAGGTGAGTAAAATTTCCTTTCCCTCATTTTATGGATCATATATATGTACAACAAGAGCTTAGGTGCAAAACTTGGACACCTACTCCAGAATCAAGCCTATGCCAGAAGTAGACGCGATCCAATTTTCCACATGGCATCTAGATGGGGAAAAACATGAATGGTGTTATCATGGTTTGGTAAGATTGGGGCGTGCCAACATTACTTCTTATGAAGATTTTATGCAAATACTAATAAAAAGATTTGATAGAAAGAATCTAGACATCCACTTCACAGAATTGGCACTTCTCAAGCAGACAGGCTCACATGAAGAATTCATTTTAGAATTTTAATGTATTGTTGTCATGGTAATAGATATATATGAAGAAAGATTAGTCATGATTTTTACAGAAGCTTTATCTGAACCACTACAAGGCTGGGTAAAAGCATTCAACCCCACGACCCTTCAAGAGGCTATCAAGAAAACTCGTGATATGGGGAATGGGACAGTCAAATCTAAAGCCCTTCCCAAACCTTTGATTCCTCCAAAAGATAAGGAGAAGAAGGGGCCTCAACATGATTTGCCTGAAAGGGACATGTTAAATGAGGAGACTTGAAGCAAACTGAGGAAAAAGTTATGTTTTACTTGCAAGGAACCATGGGAACCTTGACATCGTTGTTTAGGAAAGGGGATGATTCCTTACATCGAAGTGCTCTATGATGATGAAGAAGAAGAAGAGGCCACTCCAAGTACCGAAGAAGAGTCACCACAAAAGGAAGAAAAAGAAGAAGAAAAACCTAGAAATCCCAGGGAAGAACCACCAGAAGAAGAAAAAGGTGAAGAAAGGGCCAGCAAAGAAAATAAGTATCGTCCCCAGGTCAAGATCGCAACCCTTTTTGATACACACAAGTATTACACCTTTAGGGTCAGGGGAGTTGTCAAGGTAAAACACAACACTGCTCTAGTTGGAGGAGCCACACACAATTTCATTGATGCTATGTTTGTGGCCAAGAGAGGACTTATCACCGAAGAGTTCAAAGTTCTGTATGTAATAGTTCCAGATGTATACAACTTGGATTGCCCTCGAATGATCCTAGGTTTGAGCATAACTCTCAGTAACTATACTTTTACTAGTGATTTCTATGTAATAAATCTTACAGATCCTAATATGGTATTAGGGGTTCAATGGTTGTATTTGTTGGGAAAGCAAAAAATGGACTACAAAGCATTGGAGATGGAATTTAAAGCACCAAATGGAAGTAGGGTAGTCTTAAGAGGTATGGAAAACAACGGGTCACAAGTTTTTTAGAAAAAATAATGGAAACTATCTCTAGGCGTGACGATATCGCATATGAAATAAACTATAGAATCATGAGCCAAAAGGTACCCAACAACAATAAACCGTAGTACAACATGAATATTCAAAAAATAATTGAAAAGCATGCTTTAGTGGTTGGTGATATTTCCTCCATAATTTCCTCCTCAATGCTTCCATTAGCTCTATGCTTGATTTTATATAGCCATTTTGAAGTCTATTGATTTCCCTTTTGGTCTCAGAGCGACATCCCATACATCATTCTTTATAATGGATTCATATTTTTCGGCTATAGGATCCTTCCAGACTTGTTCTTTCACAGTTTCATCAAAAGTATTTGGCTTAGCTTTAATGATTGTACTAATGGAAACAAGGTATACCTAATATTGCCATGGATTTTTTCTCTCTCTAAAAGTCCCTCTGGTGGGAATGTGTCTCTCAACATCCAGCAATGTATCTCGAAGCCACAATGATATTTTCTTGTTAGGAGGATCACTAGGAGGAGGATCCAAGGGGTCCATGGCTCCATGGGATCATCAACAATGTCTCTCTTACATTCCGGCATGAAAGGACCTCCTAGAATATCCATCTCATTTTTTTCTTCTCTAGAGGAGGAGTCAGAGGAAGGTCCCTTTTTTTTCCAAGGGAAACATCTTCATCGATTGTTACATCCCTGCTAATTTCAACCTTCCTTTGAGCATGAATATATATTCTAAATGCTTTAAAATATTCACAATACCCAACAAACACACCTTTTCTTCCAATGGCTTCTAGCTTGTTCCTTTTGTATTTCAGCACATGGAAATATACAGGGCAACAAAATATCCTGAGATACCCAATGTTGGGATTGACCCCTGTGAATACTTCTTCGGGAGTTTTATTGTCCGATGCATGATAAGCAAACCTATTTTTAATATATACTGTTGTATTTGTTTCTTCTCACCAAAGGAACTTCAACAATTTTTTATCATGGAGCATAGCTCGAGCAACTTCCACACTAGACCTAATATTTCTCTCAGCCACTCCATTTTGTTTGGGATTGTAGGGCACAATAGTATCCTTCTTGATACTTTCCTTCTTGAAAAATTCTACGAACTCATTCAAAATGTACTCTCCTCTGTTGTCAACCCTGAAGACCTTAATTTTATTCCTTGTTTGATTTTCGCTCAAAGTCTTGAATTCATACAACATATTGAAGGCCTCATCCTTATGCTTCAAGTAATATATCAATGATTTCAATGAGAAATCATCAATGAAAGTTATGTAATAGAGATGGCAACTAAGAGAATGCATGGGCATTAATCCACATATATCATAATTAATGCATTAGAGGATGTCATTAGTCTTATTCTTGCTAGAGGGGAATGTTCCCCTTGTCTTATTTCCACTGGCACATCCTGGGCATAATCCATCATGTTGATATTCAACATGGGGGATCCTAGAGACCAACTTCTTCAATTTTGGAAGAGCTTCATAATGTATATGTGCCCATCTTCGATGCCATAGCTCATTTTGATGTTTAATATTATGGAACATTGATAGACGGGGTATTCTAGTGACTCTATAGAGTCCTTCTACTCTAGATCCCAATGTAAAGGAACCTTTCATTCGAGATTCCTTCAACCAGGAGAGAACTTTCCATTTGATGAAAGATACTCTCATTCCTTTGTCTTCCAAGGAAGAATAACATAGTAATTTCTTCTTTATTTCTGGAACATACATCACTTCATGAAGAATAATAGATTCCCCAGAGTTCAAATCAAATTTGATAAATCCAAATCCCTTTATAAGATATTCAGTATTGTCTCCAAGAATAATCTTCAAACTTTTCTCCCTCTCAACTAGATTTGAGAGGACCGAATTGTACCGAAAGAAGTGTCCAGAGGCCCCACTATCTACTATCCAACTATCATATGAATCTAGAGGGAATTCCTTAACTTCTTTTGAGGGCAATGGCCTTCTTCTTCTCAATCATCTGGAGCATTAGGGGAATTTTGAGGTCTAAAATGGGCCTCCTAAGGAAAATGTACAATCAAAAATCACTTTATGAGAACCAATCACATTTTATGGGATGACATCATCCCTAATGGTTGAGGTGGCATTGCTTGAGTTAAAGGTACTTACTTGTCACATTCTCAATGGTGGATAAAAACTCATGATTAACCATGGTAGTGCTCTAAGTACTTTTAAAGTCAAAGTAAAGTACTCATAATAAATGTCATTTCACACTTTTTGAATAAAAATATATTATTGTCATTTCATATTTCTTGAAAGAAAAATGCATATCCCTATACATTTATTATATTATATTATTTTTATATAGTATATTAATTACATGTTATTATACAATTTAAATAATATAAATTTTAATTAATAGCATATAATATAATTAAGAATTTATGTAGAAATTATATAACTAATGAGTTATATATCCAATATTCTCCTGATCACACACTATTTTAACTTCATGCACAATACAAAATCTATTCCACCATTGATCATCACATGCGGAAATTGATTCAATTGCAAAGCACACATGAAACCATAAAAATTCACACACATTAACACAATGATTTTACGGGAAAGCCTGAAGCTAAAAACCCCAACCATATGTATATAATATATGTCATAGAGATCATCTAACAATCCTCATACAAAGCTGATCATATCAAGTTCTCAGTACAATACAATCGCTACACACTAATCAGGTCCGATCTAGCAAATCCATGCACCGATCTCTGCCACCTGCTAGCCTGCCTCTATTGCGCAATCCCTGCTGAAGAATGGCTCTGAATGAACTCGAATCCACCTGGCTTGCACTGTGAAATCCTCATTGGCATCTCTACTGAGTGTTGGATGCAATCAATGCATCACTATAGCCACAACTGATAGTCATCTTTCCCTTTCACCTATCTCTCCACTGGTCTCCACTGAAATTGTCCATGCACTGTAGTTAACTAATGTATTATTCAGTTGATTAATGAGTTAATATTTAGTGAATTAATTAATAATTAATTCACACCACTCTCACTAGTGTATCAATCAGTTAGACTAGATACAACTAGCTCAACTGTGTCTAACTGAGTTAAACTGAACACAACTACACCAACTACTTCTATAACTCCACCAAACTCTGTCACATGAGTTCTAACTGAAGTCCTCCATGCAATAGCTCCAGTAAACCCTCAGGAATTATGTAATTCCTTCTTTTAGCTCATGTGCCACATCTGTGCACTTAAATGAAGTGCTCCAAGAGAATAAGATAATGTTTAGAGTCCAAATATTATTAAGAGCTAATAATATTCGACATATCTATTTTTAGACTGGTAATCTAAAAATAGATTCTGCCCAATATGTCTAAAAATAGAAGTCCATCTATTTTTCCAACTTGACCAACCATCCACAAATAGCATCCTGCAACTCATAGAATATGATCGACATGTCTAAAAATAGACATAGTCTAAAAATAGACTTGCGCCAAAAATAGCATGCGGGCCCACTTAGTGATTATCTGCCACCCCAATCCTGTCTCTATGGTATTCGAATTTGCTCCTGGTGAGTGCCTTCGTCAGAATATCTGCATCCTGATCCTCCTTGGGAATGTAAGAAAGCAACATGATATTCTGTTGCACACAATATCTGATATGATGGTACCCTATGTCAATATGTTTAGATCTATCATGAAATATTGGATTAACCGAGAGTTTAATGCAACTCTGATTATCACAATATATCACAGTAGGATCTAAGTGTGAACCAAACAACCCGACCAGGATCTTCCTCATCCATATAGCCTCGCATGCAGCCAAACTTGCTGCCATGTACTCGGCCTTCGCTGAAATGAGTGCCACGGATCTCTGTTTCCTGTTGTACCAAGAAACTGCTATAGACCCGATACTGAAAATCCCTCTAGATGTGCTCTTTCTGTCCGTTGGGCTCCCTGCCCAATCTACATCTGTGAAGCCATGCAGCTTCACCTCATTCGACTGTCTGTACCATAATCCATATCCCGATGTGCCCCTGAGATACCTCAATACATGCTTTCCTGCCTTCCAAAAGAGCTTGGTAGGCTTAACCATAGCTTGTGAAATCTGGTTAACAGCATAGCATATGTTCGGTCATGTATTGACTAGATACATGAGCGAACCAACCAATTGTCGATAAACAGTGGCATCGACTACCTCTACCAATGTAGCATCCTCTTCCCTCTAACCACCAGGAAGAGGAGTGTTGATACGCTTGCAACCTTGCATGTTGAACTTCTCTAGTATCTCCTGGGCATACTTGCCTTGAGACACAAACAATCCATCCTTCCGCTGCCAAATTTCCAATCCCAGGAAATAATGGAGGCCCAAGTCCTTCATCTCAAACTCCTTTGCAAGATCTGCCTTGCATGAGTGCATCAATAGTTCATCACCTGTCAGTATCAAATCATCTACATAAAGTACAATGATCAACAACTTACCCTCCACCACAATCTAGTATAGGTTCGGATCCGCCTCACTCTTGGCGAAACCAAGTCTGGTGAAATAGCTGTCTATCTGTGTGTACCAAGCACGAGGTGCTTGTTTTAGCCCATACAACGCTCTTTTGAGCTTGCACACAGGCGACTCGCTGCTGAAGATTTCGAAACCTTCAGTCTACTCTATGTACACCTCCTCCTCAATGACTCCGTTTAGGAACACAATCTTC